>OX442371.1:2139444-2141944 GCA_949357725.1 Hyperoplus immaculatus
CACACGCACGCAAAATTCTTTATTGCTTCTGTATACTTCAGTATAAACGGATGGTTAATGGATGGTTAAGTAGACAGTATGTAGTATATACATGTTGAGTATGTAGGCGGGAGGACGTTAGTAGGACTATTCAGACACAGCCCTTATTTGAGGCCATGTGTCTGCAGGTGTAGGCAATGCAGCGTGTGTGTGTGTGTGTGTGTGTGATCGGATGTGTTAACTTGTGTACTTGTGTTCGTGTGCTGAAGGCAGGATTTCCTTCAACACAGTGTTGTTATTGGAACCATAAGTGTTTTTATGTGTCAAAACCAGAAATAAAAAGTGTGTGTGTGTGTGTGTGTGTAATTGGCAACTGTGCTATTCATCCCGGTTGCTGTGTGCTAACTATAGCCTGGACACAAACTCATACACATCAGAAACATAAATATTAGTCCGCACAGACGTTTGACTCGTTGAATAAATGAGGTGGTTAGGGAGTTAGGCTCAGGGCGCACAGCAGACCCGGGTTAGAATCGTTTTTATTGCATTAACATTTCCACTACAGCCAATTTTGAGATGTGGGCAGCGGTTATAACATTTAATATTGTAAGTTTTTTTAATATTCATTGAGAAAACTTTGTATCTAAAATTGTATCTAAACGTAGCTTTCCCATACGTATGTGACAGCCCGGTGGGTAACACACACACACACACACAGGCACACACGCACACACGCACGCACGCACGCACGCACACACACACACACACACACACTGTGGGTAACTCCATGAGCTATTCTGGGCTCATGACAGAAACTGTGCCAAGCTGAACCAACCAGGAAGTTGATGCTGTGCCACTTCCTTTCTCTGAGATGCTAGCTCGGATACCAGCTCCTCGGAGATGTACACACACACACAAACACACACACACACACACACACACACACCCTCGACCCTCTCGACCCCTCAGTGGAAGGGTGGAGGTGTTTTTCGAAATATCTTCCAAGAACGGAGGTACATTTACGTAGGTGTTTGTGTGGCTCCATACTTGATTGTGTGTGTGTGTGTGTGTGTGTGTGTGTGTCCTCTTATAAATGGGTGTGTGTGTGTGTGTGTGTGTGTGTTATAAATGGGTGGGCGTGGGTGTATGTGTTCTCACACTGGGTGCCGACTGTGGGGAAAACAGGAAAGCAAACAACTATTATTTGGGTGTGTGAAAGAAGAGAAAGAATGTGTGTGTGTGTGTGTGTGTGTGTGTGTGTGTGTGTGTGTGTGTGTGTGTGTGTGTGTGTGTGTGAACCTGACTTACTGTAAAATAAAGTTGTGTAACCAAAAGTGGACCAATCTTTAGCCAAAAATTAAATTGATAAAAAAAATTATTCATAGAGGGGCTGCATCACGTTAGTATGAACATTGTCAAGTGTTGGTCGAGATTTCTTGGTTGTGTGTTGTACAGTAAAGTTAACCTGAACAAATTCCTTCTCTAGTTCAGAGAGGATGAGGAGCGGTTTCTGTTTGCCCACGCCATCAGACTGTTAAACCAGAATGTCACTTAGTCCACCACCCAATCCCACCCAATCGTTATTATAATCTTGCACTTTATATAGTTGAATGACAGCGGGACTGGTACACAAGAATTTCACTTTGCATTGCCCTGTGAAATTGTGTATGTGACTAACTAGTTGAAAAGACAAACCCATAATGACCCTGTTACGTATGGGCTTGTTTTGGGTGTTTTAGTTGGTTGCCCCCCTCCACCCCCCCTCTTAATTAGCCACTGATTGAGAGAGCAGGTGCTGCCTCACTCAATCACGCGCAGGTGTTTTAATCAGTGAGCAGCATAAAATAACCTGAGTCTCTGCTGACCTGTTGATGCCATACTGAAGATATTTTTCTTGCCAGTGCCTGCCTGTTCTTTTTTTTCACTTTTATTTATACAGCTAAATCCCATTGAGACCGGAGACTCTTTTACAAGGGAGACCTGTTTTCCTTTCCCACGTTACCATTCACACACACACATTCATACACCGATAGCAGGCTAACTATCGACATTCACACGAGGCAAGGTGGGTGAAGTGTCTTGCCCAAGGACACAACAACCATGACACAGGTGGCAGGGCGGGGATCGAACCGCCGACCCTTCGATCATTGGCCTTCATTGATCATTCTTTGGTTGGTATGTGTGACTCGTTAAGAGCAGTAGTGGCTCTTCTGCTCACTTTTAGTTTTTCTATGTTGACGCTTTTTTTTTGAGAAATAAATACTGCCTGACTCCAATAATTTTTAAATCTGGTTTTATGTTAGTCCTTACCCCCTAGCCTAATGTGGAGACATAACCCCTTTATCTCCAGACTGATACCTACAGTATCCCTGATTTGGATTTCTACAATTAAAGGTGCAGTGTGTAACTTTGGAGAAGTGTCAGAGAAGTGAAACATTTTCTAAGGTATATTCTCATAACTGAATGAACAAACTTTCCTCACAGGGAAAATGTAGATCCCTGGAACACTGTTTGAAGTTAG
>OX442371.1:2146944-2161944 GCA_949357725.1 Hyperoplus immaculatus
CTGGAGAACTTACCTTGCATTGCAATGATTTCTCCACATATACATCCATGAACTCCACCTTAAAATCTACACCACTACTATCTCTATACGTTTACCCCATGTAAACCTTTCTCTTGACACTCAGGTAGCAGATCATGAGAAGAAATTCCCTGATTTTGACAAAGAAAATAAATTGACAACCGACTTGATGTATTTCATGCCCCTGTAAAGCACTTTGAATGGCATTGTGTCTGAATTGTGCTATTGAAATAAACCTTTCCTTGCCTTTGCAGTGATTTCCCTGGACACTCTTGGAGAGGAGGACACAGAGAGTATGATCATGCTGGAGCCTCCAGAGGACCAGGGGGCAGACGACGGCCGCTCCATGGTGATCGTCGGTCCCCAGGGGTCCCAGGGCCACGAGTCGCCCGCCGCTCACCACCACCAGACCCCCAAACGCTCCCCGCCACAGTACCACACCACCGGGGGGCTGAGGAAGCGCCGCAGAGGGGGCGCCAGCAGCCAGCCCAAACCTCTGCCCAATAAACCACAGGACCTACAGGTGTGAAGGGAAATGGCCTTTGATTTTAGAAATATGGCATCTGTAAGAAGGGGTGTAGATGAATGGATGGATGGATGAATGGATGGATGCATGGATGAATGGATGGATATATAAATAGATGGATGGATGGATGGATGGGTATATAAATAGATGGATAGATAGATAAATAGATGGATGGATGGATGGATGGATGGATGGGTAGATGGATGGATAGATGGATAGATAAATAGATGGATGGATGGATGGATGGATAGATAGATAAATAGATGGATGGATGGATGGGTGGATGGATGGATGGATGGACGGATGGACAGACTCAATTTGTCCCATTCACTTAAGCCACCAGTTTCTATTGTGTTTGGTGTTTATTTATACATGCTTGTGTTCCTATTTTCCTTTCATCCCCCTGTACTTTTAGTAAAGCGTCCTTTGGTTACCTGAAAGGCACTATATAAAACAAAGCTATTATTAATATTATTTATTATTCTAAAAGTTGCTTTAATGCACATCATTGCTCATATTCTCGTCCAGGTTCGCGTGCGGGTCATCGAGGGGCGACAGTTGCCGGGGATCAACATCAAGCCTGTCGTCAAGGTGACGGTCGGCGGGCAAACCAAGAGGACGCGCATCAGGAAGGGCAACAACCCGGTGTTTGACGAGGTGAAAAATATTTACCAATAGTTTGAATTAATAAGCAAGAAAACATTCACAATGTTAGTTGAAGGTGCTACGAGGAACTTTAAAATATTTCTGAAACAGTCTAATTTTTCCTCTGATGATCATAAATTACAGCAAACGAAACCATCAGTGCAAAGAATGCTATTTTCAAATAGTTTTTCTTAATGCCTTTGTCATGGGTATACGCTCACCCAGGAGACAGCTGGCGTAGTTAAAGACACTACCGCTTTTGTCCAAAGGGGGCGCTAGAATTAACACAAACTGAAAGTTCCTTGGAGCATCTTTTAATGAACTTCCTTTGTCAAACCGCAACTTGTGTGTTTTCCTCTCGACAGACATTCTTCATGAACTTCTACCAGACGCCGTCAGACTTGTTTGATGAACCAATCTTCATCACCGTGAGTCAGATTATTTTTTCACAACATATTTATTGCAGTTTTTTTCCACAACACACACAAACAAACAAACAAACAAACAAACAAACAAACAAACAAACAAACACCTGCACCATCATGACATACAACAAAAAGAAAAAGAAAAAAAAGAAAGAAAAAAAGGCAAACCTATCCCTTGTTCCGGTCCACCATGAGAGTATACTTTTTGTCTTTTGTTCTCAGTCACTAACAATTCAAACAAGGATATTTCTGTGTGGTATTCTGCTGTTGTTAGTTATTGTATTATAATGTAAAGTATCTCTCTTACAGGTGTGTGACTCTCGCTCACTCAGAACTGATGCTGTGATCGGTGAATTCAAGGTAAACGGCCATTTTATTTGTAACGTTCACTGAAGAAACTGACAAAGAGATTCAGTATAAAGAACCCAATAATGGACATAATATGTATTGATGATGTAATACATTCTGCATTACAATTTTTCAGAATTTTTCTAATACAAATTTGGCAGTACCTTACTTATTATGTGTACATTTGTATGTCTTTAAAAACTGAACATTTAGATGTTGGATGAAGCCAGACTTAAAATCTTAATTTAATTTTTTCAGCTGACAAAAGAAAATATGTGAAAGGCTAAAGCATTTAAAATCTTTGGGTTTGTCTTACAGATGGATGTTGGCTCCGTCTACAATGAGCACAGTGAGTATATGTTTTAGACTTCATGCTTCATGTTTTTTTCCACAGCTTCATCTGTGTGAAAACTGCAACCTGGAAGCAGCCAAACTATTTAATTAATTTGTACAAATACCAATTTCGATAAAAATGTAATAAATAGTAAAAAATGTAGGTTTTGTTTGTGTCTTTACATAATTTAAATAAAAATAACGTAAAAAACAAGTTTGTTTGTTATGGAAATTAATACAGTAGTATAGTCATAATATAATAATCAGGTATATTTGAAACATACACACTCTTATGCAGTTTTAGTATCTCAAAACATAACAAGCTTCACCATGAAATAGGTCAGAACTCTTTATCAATAGCATTACTTGTATTTAGATTCACAATATTATGATAATCATAATATTAGATATTATGACTGTTATATTAATTTTACATAACAAGTTAAAGCCCACTGTCCTCTCTCTCTTTAGGACACTGCTTCTTGAGGAAGTGGCTGTTGCTATGCGACCCTGACGACCTCTCGGCCGGGGTCAAAGGTTATCTGAAGGTCAGCCTGTTGGTCCTGGCAGCCGGAGACGAGCCACCGGTGAGTCTGAATAGATTAAAGAATACAGTATTGTTATAATAATGTTTTTTTTACTTATTTATGAGCTTTTATTTTGAAACATATTTTTACCTAACAATAAAAAATATTACTAAAAAAATAAAACCTGCTTACAAAATCATTCATTAGGAGCAAACGTGGAATACACAACAAAAAAACACAGTATTGTTATGATATTCTGAAAATGTTCATTGCATAATAAACAAAAACTTGAATAAACTGAACATAAACTTAATTCCTCTCAGCCTGAGCTTTCTTCCCCATTTATTTTTGTTTTGTATATTCCACGTTTGCTCCTGTGGGAATTTTTTTTAGTAATATTTATTAATTTATTTGATGTAGGATTTGTTTAAAAATTCAATTTATTTATTAAGATAAAAGTGTTACAGTTTTTTCTCTTACAAAGAAAGAGAATAAGCATCTAGACTCTTTTGTACTTTGAAATAATTAAAATATATTTTTCAGTCATAGTTTGTCTATAATATGTTTGTCTATCCAGTATCAGGAATCATATCCAAATGTGAGTTGAGCAAATTGCTGTCCCTATTATTAAAGGTTCAGTAAGCGGAATGGTCAGTATAGCTAACTTCCTGTCAGTTACTGCAGTTAGCAGTCCCCTCCCTCGTCCCTACGTCACCACATTAATACACTGCAGTCTTCAAGTAGCGAGTTATCTAGCATCATCTCAGATCCATAAGTGTGATAAAACATGATAAAAACCATCAAAATTTTTACCTGCTCTGCCATTATAGGGGCATAAACCTATAAACCTTCACCCATCTGTCGCTCTGCACGTGCACCGGCAGTGAGACGGGTGCCGGTTTGTTGCGTTCTTTCTTCTGATTGGACATCAGTAGGGGGATCCCAGAAAAGTTTATTTGACGATTACATGCATGAGTGGAGTGACTGAGAGACCCTTGATATGAAGCATGCACACTATATAAGTGATCACTGTATAAATATAGAGCAATTTAACACGTACATTAACGTAAATATATTGCTCAGTTCTCCTTTAAAGAAGATTACTGATAGTTATGATATTCTGAAAATGTTTATCGCATAATAAACTAAAACTTCTAAATGTGAGTTGAGTGAATTGTTACAGCCCTTAGTATTAAATATATGTGTGTGTGTGTGTGTGTGTGTGTGTGTGTCTCTGTGTATTAAATATCTGTGTGTCTCTGTGTGTTCCAGGCTGATAAACGAGAGTGTGTGGAGGATAAAGAAGACATCGAGGGAAACCTGCTGCGGCCGGCGGGTCTGTCTCTGAGAGGAGCGACTTTCAACCTGAGGATCTTCAGAGCCGACGACCTGCCGCAAAGTTAGTGTGTGTGTGTGTGTGTGTGTGTGTGTGTGTGTGTGTGTACATGAAAGTACGCAATATTTACACTTAAGAAATCATATATTTACCCAAATTCATATGAAATAATTAGTCGTATTGCAGGACATAAAATATATACAAAAAGGAGTCAGTTAGTCTTTAGTTATGAAGTCAAAAACAATTACATCTCAATATCCCATATCTTTTTTTTTTTTTTACTTTTTTTTTCACTTGTCTAATGTCTATTCTATACTTGATGTATTTTAATATTGAAGTTTTTCTTGCCCCTGTAAAGCACTTTGAATGGCCTTGTGTCTGAATTGTGCTATAGAAATAAACCTGCCTTGCCTTTATAGTTGCCATGGTTCCCTATTTGTTTGTATCTATTTCTTTAGCTTTACCTTTTCAAAATCCTTCTATTAAAGTTTCCTTTCCTCCTGCAGTGGATGATGCCTTTATGGACGGGGTGCGGCAGGTCTTTGGGTTCGATAGCAACAGGAAGAACCTGGTGGATCCTCTGGTGGAGATTCACTTTGCTGGCAAAACGGTAGGACGTCCCACAGCTAACATTTATTTAACATTAATACAGAGCGTAGCCGTTTTATTGAATTTTAGCTATACCACCATATCCTTATTTTTTTCAGGTTTGCACTAAGATTATGGAGAAAAACGCCAATCCCCAATGGAACCAGAGTCTGGCCATGCCCATCAGGGTGAGACACACTCAAACAAACATACGTTATAATGAGACTTTATTGTGGTGCCAAAAACAATACAAATGTACTCATACTTATCATTATTCAGTATATTTCTTTCTCTTTCCCAAACAGTTTCCCTCCATGTGTGAGAAGATGAGGATCCGAATTCTGGACTGGTGAACCCTTAATCACATATATTCTGAAATAGTATATATATTTATTCAGAAATATTTTGGTTTCATCAAATAAATAATTTTGCTTATGAAGTCTTCAGTTCAGAGCAGGGGGTTTCAAAGATTCTGATCATGCTCTGAAAAATTTGTTTTTTGTCACCTTTTGTCCCTAAAAGGCATTATTCAAAAGAAAAAATCTTTGATTTATTTTCTTACTTCCTCATTCCAGGGACAGAGCCAGTCACAATGATGTCATCGGCACTACCCACCTCTGTATGTCCAAGATCTCGGCCCCCGGCGGAGAGATAGAGGGTAAGTAACACATCAAAACTGGTCTGGGCCTTGGACTGGACTTTAGACTCTAGACTAGAAATGACTGCTGGCTTTGAATGCACTGGCTTGTTCCTTCTAACTCATTCTGTCTGGTTTTGGTTCACGCTTTGGTCGAATTTTGTTTTATAAAGTTTGTTATGTCACTGTCTGTCGATGTCATAAATGTTGTCTGTGTGTGTGTGTGCAGCCAATTCTTCTTAACTGTAACCAAATCTACCTGTGGGAACAAATAAAGTTACCTTAACCTTTCCCCCCTAAATTGTGCCTCACAGTGATGCACTTGAAACTGGATGGTAGGTGGTAAGTTATAAGTCTAGAACCTGGCCTGGTCTCATATGGTTCTCCTCCTGTTTTCGGCAGCTATAACGCCAAATATTTTGCTTTGTCCGAACTGAAAAGGATTGGTAGATGTCTAGGCCACTTCTCGCACAGAAAGTCCATTGATGAATGAGAGGTCTAAACATTATTGTATGTGCTTAACAGTGACAGCCTTGCAAGCAGTTTAGGTCACTTACTCTTATGTCTTGCACTTGAAACTAGTGTCAATCATGTTTTAGGTTACTGTATTTTGACAAGTGATTAAAGAGAAACTTGCTCTGAATGTATCTTAATTATGTACCTGGTCTGGGTTGGCTGAAGACTACAGAGCTTTGGTTTGAGGTTGTTCCGATTTAGCTGTCCTTTCAAGCAGTTGGTGACTTGCGTAGACTGGTTCAGAAGGGTTAGCTCATAGCACACATTTCACACATAGCTTTGAGAACAATTTCTCATTGACTCCAAAGTTAAATAGGCAGTTTTCAAAACATTATTATAGCTATTTACGGCCTGGTCCAAAAAACTAGTCTGTATGTTGAGGTCATATCTCCATGACAACACTGAGGGGGGTGCATTTAAGTCAGGTAAAGAACTAGCTTCAAAGTCTTAAGTGAGACGACGATGTGGATTTTGGTTCTAGAAATCTCAAGTCTTGTACTATTAGATGGAGCTTTGGTGCGTTAACATAAGGCAAGGCAAGTTTATTTCTATAGCACAATTCAGACACAAGGCCATTCAAAGTGCTTTACAGTGGCAGAACTCCCCCCCCCCCTATCAACACAAGACATTAGAAATCGCATAACAAAGCATGCCCAGAAACTAGCTCGGTAATGTTTGCATGCTGTGAAATCCCCTGAGTTGTCGGTCTTTGTTGTGCCTCACTGTTGTCTTGTCCTCGCCACAGATGAAAATGACATGCATGAGTCATTTCTTTATTTTATCTTTGTTGGAGAATGTCAAAGCGAATAATGGCAGATCATCAGCATATAGCAGCTTAATGCCCCTCGCCCAGGCTCAGACAAAACTCTTTAGAATCAGTTATATTGTTCCCTTTAAATCATTGTGGTGCAATACAACTATTGAGTTATATTTCTGTCTCATTTATGAATGTTCAATGGGACATTTTTGCAAATTTTGGGACAACTTGTGGCTCAGGTGGTAGAGCAGGTTGGTGGTTCAATCCCCGCCCTGCCACTTGTGTAATGGTTGTTGTGTCCTTGGGCAAGACACTTCACCCTCCTTGCCTCGTGTGAATTTAAAAAGTTAGCCTGCTATTGGAATATGAATGTGTGTGTGAATGGCAATGTGGGAATGGGAACAGGTCTCCCTTGCAAAAGAGTCTCTGGTCTCAATGGGATTTACCTGTAGAAATAATGTGGCTTTGCGTAGTTTAGTGTGTTGTGGTGAGTTTGCAGTGCCGTGCATCCGTTTGCATTTGCACTGTTGCCGCTCTGTCTTACTCTGAACCATCCTTCCTCTTTACGCATTCAGATGACTTGACTCCACGCAGCGTCCACTCTGGCAGTACGTTCACCACTCTCTCTTTTTCATTTTGTGTGTGAAAAAAAATTATCTTATCTTTTCAACTTGTATTATTCAAATCAAAATCAAATCAAATCAGTTTTATTTGTATAGCCCGATATCACAAATAGACATTTGCCTCAGTGGGCTTTACATTCCATACAGTATGACACCCTCTGCCCTTACACCCTTAGCTCGACTGAGAAAAAACTCCTGATTGATTTTGCGACATACAGTATATTTTCTTTTCTGTCCTTTCCTATACATAACTGTTTCCATCTTGGCTTGATTCTGATGGAACTTTCTGAATGCATTTTGTCTAGTGCATGTTGTCATTTTCAAAAATTTCAGCAATTGATTTTTTCTTCATTTTCATAGTTCCACATTATTCTGTTAATCATGACATCTTTCGGCCATTTTGTTTCATTGCAGTCTGGGTTTCATTAGCTTTCTTATATTATATTATATTTCCCGTATTATTTTGCTGCATATTCCATATTCCCTCCTATTGAATAATTTTTTAAGAATTATTTATTTATTCATTTATTTGATGTTGGATTTGATTAAAAAATTAAATTTATATATTTTTTTGTTAAGATAAAAGATATTTTAATTTTTTTTCTCTTACAAATAAAGACAATAAGCATTTATTTTTGCATAGTTCGTGTTCTGCAGTTAAACTCTTTTGTAGTTGAAATAATTCAAAGATATTTTTCAGTCAGAGTTTATCCATAAAATACTTTTGTATAAATAAAATTAGGAGTTGATTTAATTGTGAACTAATTTTGTGTCCTTGCAGTTGATGACAGTCTTGGTTTCTTGCCAACATTCGGTCCGTGTTTTGTGAACCTGTACGGCAGCCCACGAGAGTTCAGCGCCTTTAACGACCCACACGAAGCTCTCAACCTCGGAAAAGTAATTTTTTAATTTGTCTTTCAATTTCATAATATTAATAATAATACATTTTATTTAAAGGCGCCTTTCACGACTCTCAAGGACACCATACAATGAAGGACACCATACAATGAGATAAATACAGTACAATCAATTGAATTAAAAACTGTTAAAATAAAGTGGATGAATGTGATATGGAAAAATCTGTCATGATCTGCTTTATCTTTGGGTCAAAAAAAAAGAACATGTCTAAAATGTAGTAAATGTGCGTCGTAATTTAGATCTCACCACTACAGCTCTGGAAAAAATGAAGAGACCACTCCAAATGTTCAGTGTCTCTCGTTTTACTATTTATAGGCATATGTTTGAGAAGAATGAACATTTTGGTTTTGCTCTATAAATTACTGACAACATTTCTACCAAATTCCAATACATTTTTTGTCATTTAGAGCATTTTTGATAAATTATGTAGAGATGAAGATTAAGAAAAATCCAGACTGGTCTCTTAATTTTTTCCGGAGCTGTAAATTACATTAAATACTCGGATATTAAATCCCCAGGTGCTCAATGTACTTATTAGCAATTGAACGCAAGTTGCTCTTGAAGTTGGAAAGTCAATGAAAAAAATTAAGCTCTCTAAGGCTTACTCCAGGCACACTCGCACAGAGGGATCATTTTAGAAAAGTCTTTAATGGTTAGGAGGGCATATCCAATTTACGATATTCTCTTTAAAGCTAGATGACTTCTTTAATAAAATGCCTTTATTCTGTCAGGGAGAAGGCGTGGCGTACCGAGGTCGAGTTTTACTGGAACTGACCACCAACCTGACGGACAGACCGGAGCAGAGATCTGAAGACATCTCATCAGACGACCTGCTAGTGGTGGAGGTGAGACGGAACCAGGGAGGGATTTTAATAATTTAATTTAATTTAATTGTTTTATTACTTTTGAAGTGAGAGGGAACGAGAGACAGATCTTTATTATATATAATTTTTTTTTCATTTAATTTATTTACAGATCTTGTCCATAGTATTTGGGTTATATGGATTTAATTTAATTACATTTATTTATTTGCTGCTCTTGACCATAGTTTCATTGTATGGAGCACAAAACATATAAATAATAACACAACAAAACAATGGTGTACGACATGGAAACAAAACAAAAACACTACATAAACATTTAAATTTTTCAATGTATTTCTCAATAAAAATTATTGTAAATCTACTAATTTTTAAACTGTCGTATTTCCAGAAAAGTTCACTACTCCTATATTCATATTCTGCGAGAAAGGATTTGATTGTGTTGAAACATAAAAAATACAGATATATCCAGATAAAATGCTGCATTTATGTTTAATGATGAGAAAATAATAAAAGTTCTTATATTTTAACTTGTTTAAAATGTTGCATTGCTCTCTCTCTCATTCTGCTTAGTTAACTTTACAAATGTAAAGTGTTAAAAAGTTAACTAAACCATGTCAAACGTGTAGACATTTAAAGTCGAAACAAGAATAATAAAGACATATCCAGATATAATTCTGCAATTCAGTTTAATGACAAGAACATAATCACATTTCTTTACATTATAGAACTGCTTTCTCATTCAGCTTAGAGTAACTTTACAGTGCTGCAGTGATTTACAGTCAGGTTAAGTGCAGGAGTGTTAAAGAAAACAAAAAGCATGGATGGATTTCATAGAGGGAGAGAGAGAGAGGGAGATAGAGAGAGAGAGAGAGAGAGAGAGAGAGAGAGAGAGAGAGGAGAAGAGACAGAGAGAGAGACAAAGAGAGAGAGAGGGAGGGACGGAGAGAGAGACAGAGATTTCACACAACTGCTTCTTTTTTTTTACATGTCGAAAAGCAGGTATCCGCTGAATGTGTTGTGATGGTCATGGTTGTCATAGATCTTGTTATTGGACCACAGACGAAGCCACACGGTGTCTCCGGTCTCTAGCGCCAGAATTATGTCGTTGCCGGAGTTTGAAAAGCCGTCTGACTGGTGTGAATATGCAGCGAACATCGCATCTTGGTTCTTGCGCAACACGACTCCCGAAGCAAGTTCACCTCCGTGACCTCCGACGTGCCACATGAAGTGATAGGCCCCCTTCACCGGCGCAGTGAATTTACCTGTTTTGGAGATTTGTATTAGTTTTGTAGTAATTTTTAAGTCGAAATTAAAATGTTGCAATGTCCTTCAAAATAGACTAGATAAAACTAGGCAAAAAGGTGTGTTAAGAAATGTATTTTATAAAATTTAAATTTTTTTTTATTTTTAATTTTTTTTTTAACCTTTATTTATACAGGTAAATCCCATTGAGACCGGAGACTCTTTTGCAAGCAGGGAGACCTGTTCCCATTTACACGTTACCATTCACACACACACACACACACACACACACACACACACACACACACACACACACACACACACACACACAAACACAGTCCGATAGCCGAGGATATCGACATTCACACCTTTTTATTGCTAAAATTAAAAAAAACCTCCAAGTACCTGTCTCTGCGTTGTAGGCATTTCCAATGTTTGTTGGGACATACTTGAAGATTAGATCAGTGTTCTCGGGATGGGGTCCAAGGGTAACTGTGTCCCCTACTATCAGAGCAGCTGAGAAAGCCACATGTGTAACTGAGAGAGAGAGAGAGAGAGAGAGAGAGAGAGAGAGAGAGAGAGAGAGAGAGAGAGAGAGGGAGGGAGAGGGAGCGAGAGAGAGGGAGAAGGAGAGAGAGAGGGAGAGAGGGAGGGAGAGAGGAAGGGAGGGAGAGAGAGAGAGAGAGAGAGAGAGAGGGGGGGGGGGAGGGAGGGAGAGAGGGAGAAAGGGAGAGATATTGGGAGAAAAATGTTCAATTATTTTGATATTGCACACACACAAACAAACTACTAAATCTCTCTAAAAAAAAAAAAGCTAGGTGTTGCTAGGTTTATATCGCTAGTTTGCGGCCTTCGTTGCAATGGTCTTGGGTTCAAATCTGAACCGTGGACCTTAACTGCAGGTCATCCCCCCCTCAATTTCAACTCTGTACCGTCTAATAAAACTTGAAAATGCCAAAAACAATTCTTTAAAAAAAAGAAAAAGAAATGAGGTGTCATAAAATTAAAATTAAAGATAAAAAGTAATAATTTAAATAAAATGATCAGAGCCATAATGTTTTTAAATTAAATATATAGTAATATAATGATTTCCACACTATACCTGGTACCGCAGAGACACAGCACATGAGCAGCAACAACGCGAACACAGCAGTGGTCTTCATTCTCACACTGGCAGTTGACCTGGTTTGATCAGTAAACCTGTCTGTGTGTGTGTCTGTGTGTGTCTGTATCTCACATCAAACAGCATCAACTCTTTAATACCGTCTTCAAACAAGGTTAAACTCCACCCACCCCCCTAGTTCCCTCTTTCTGATTGGTGGTTACACTCTTACTTTCTTACTATCCTATCTGTTGATTGGTCGGAGCAAATGCATTATCAAACAACAACGTCAAATGTGTTACTTAATGTTACTTACCCTCCCTTTTCTCTCTCTCTCTCTCTCTCTCTCTCTCTCTCTCTCTATCTCTCTCTCTCCCGGACCTTTGTTTTGGCCTGATTCCTATTGTGGGGACAAAGTACATATTTAAGCGATCCAGGTTTTCCAACTGAACTCTATTTAATTGTCATTGGTCATGTTTGTTCATGAAACATTTCTATTTACTGTTCACTCAACTGCTGCAAACATATTCCCGGAATACAAGGATAAAAGACATTTTTTTTTAAGATAATTTTTTGGCCTTTTCAGCTTTATTATTAGATAGTACAGAGTTGAAATGGAGAGACAGACAGAGAGAGAGGGGGGATGACCTGCAGTAAAGATCCACGGGTCAGATTTGAACCCGTGACCACTGCAACGAAGGGCCGGAGCCAATATGGTACGTGCCTTATCCACTACAACCACTGGAGCGCACCCAAAAGCCACTTTTAAAGAGAGGGATACAAGTAAAAATTTCCAAATGTTATGTGGGCCTTTAGTTGCCCCCCTTTCTCCTCCATGTGTTGCTAAGCCAGGTCACACGTGTAGACATTTTAAAGTTGAAAGAAAACTAATACAGACAAATAATCACATTTCCCCTAGCCTCATAGCATAATTGCCTAAATCCATATTCTCCCTACTCTTCTTTTACTCTACATCTACTCCACTCTACATTTCATTTTTTTTTTTTTTTTCATTTTAACTTTTATTTATCCTCGAGAGACCAATTGAGGGGTGACCCTCATTTACAATGGTGTCGAGTTCAAACAAATTCAGAAGGAAAAACAACAATACATAAACAATATTCAACGCAAATACATCAAATACACAACAACAGGTGAAGAGAAAAACAATTGAAACATCTACACAGTGGCGAAGATCAAGTGGGTAGCAACCAAAATCAAATGGGCGAAAGCACAACACAGCCTAACCAAAACAGCCACAGGTAGAGCTTGGCAGATTTAAATAGTTGTTTAAATTGGTGAAAGGATATGAAGTTATTTAGTTTAATTTGTTGCTGTAAATTGTTCCAGGAGTCAGGGGGCACTGAAGCTAAAAGCTGTCTTTCCTAGCTCAGACCGGCCTGTGGGACATAAAGCATAAGCATGTCAGTGGAGCGGGTCTGATAAAGCCCATCTGAGATTTGCAGCAATTCAGTTTAAATAACGAGGAAGCTTCCCGGTCAAGGCTTTGTAAATAAAAACATGCAATGTGCGTCACGTCTCTCTTTAAGGGAGGACCACCCAACTTTTTCATACAAAAGACAATGGTGTGTGTCATAAGCATCTCCTGTGATGAACCTTAAAGCAGAGTGAAACACAGAGTCCAGGAGTTTAAGACATGAATGTGATGCATGCCGGTAAACCACATCACCGTAATCAAGGACAGACATGAAAACTGCCTCAATATCCTTTTCCTACTAATAAAGGGAAGGTGGTTTTGTTCCTATAAAAATAGCCATTTTTTGTCCGTAGTCGACGAACAAGATTTTTTTATATGAAAATTAAAAGTGAGTTTATCATCTAACCAGATGCCAAGATATTTGTACTCTGTGACTCTTGTCAATTAAAAAATCCATTATTTGTAAAAATATTAAAATCATTCAAATTTGTAGTTCTTGCTCTGGAGAAACACATATATTTGGTTTTGTCTGTATTTAGAACCAGCCTGAGGTCCACTAGACAGTCATGCAGGGTGTTCTGAATAGATTGGTGCACCGAATCGGAAATGCAATACAGTACTGTGTCGTCAGCGTATAGATGGGCGTGACAGTTTTTAGCGATGAAACAATGTTATTTATATAAATTGTGAAAAGAACTGGACCTAAAATTGAGCCTTGTGGGACACCATTTGTAACAGTTAAAAACTCAGATTGGTATCTTCCGAGTTTAACTGACTGCTGTCTATCAGAGAGATAATCCCTAAACCAGCTACATGCAGAATGATCAAAGCCAATGTCATGCAGCCTCTGTAAAAGCAAATGGTGGTCAACATCTACTTAACCCTACTCTATAAACCTTAAGAAATATGACTTAGTATGCCATAAAAGTTACCTGGGAATTCGAAGGGCCTTAAGACACACACTCAGCTGGGTGACTCACTCTGTGTTAGTTTTTGTGTGTGTGTGCCTCTGTGTGTGTGTATGTGCCTCTGTGCGTGTTTGATTGTGTGTGTGTGTGTGTTTGTGTGTCTCTCTGTGTGTATTTTCTAGTTTTCTTTAATGTGAATCCCCTTGGTCTAAAGTCTTTTCTCTCTCTCTCTGTCTCTGTCCCTCTCTCCCTCTCTCTCTCTCTCTCTCTCTCTCTCTCTCTCTCTCTATCTCTCTCTCTCCGGACCTTTGTTTTGGCCTGATTCCTATTGTGGGGACAAAAGTACATATTTAAGCGATCCAGGTTTTCCAACTGAACTCTATTTAATGTCCTTGGTCATGTTTGTTCATGAAACATTTCTATTTACTGTTCACCCAACTGCTGCAACATATTCCCGGAATACAAGGGATAAAAGACATTTTTTTTAAGATAATTTTTTGGCCTTTTCAAGCTTTATTATTAGATAGTACAGAGTTGAAATGGAGAGACAGACAGAGAGAGAGGGGGGATGACCTGCAGTAAAGATCCACGGGTCAGATTTGAACCCGTGACCACTGCAACGAAGGCCGGAGCCAATATGGTACGTGCCTTATCCACTACACCACTGGAGCGCACCCAAAAGCCACTTTTAAAGAGAGGGACACAAGTAAAAATTTCCAAATGTTATGTGGGCCTTTAGTTGCCCCCCTTTCTCCTCCATGTGTTGCTAAGCCAGGTCACACGTGTAGACATTTTAACCCATTGATGACTATGGCAATCTAGGATGCATGTCCTTAATGCCTGAGGGTTTTCTGAAAAAATAGTACGAATTGTCAAGTCTACCAAAACCTTAATATCTAAGCCTGTGTAGCACATAGAAACATGAAATAAAATACATTTAAAAGCTAAGGTTCACAGGTTTTATTTAAACATGCTCCCTTAGCGCTTACACACCAACACATTTTTCTAAAAATCGTCAAAATTAGATGGGGAAGAAAAAAAAGAATAAATAATGTAAAATATTTAGTGTGATTTTCGTCAGTAGCCTATAGTGGACCTTGATTCTGCGCACCAAATGCCACTAACTGTTCTGTAATACACTATCGCTGACACAGCCGGCTTATTTTTTTTTATTATTTTGTCTTATTTTTAATTTTTAATTTTTTTGATTGATGTGATTTTCGCCAAACCACACAACTTTTGGGTGATCACGTGGTCTTAAAAAATCAACAAAACCTACCTCATGTGTA
>OX442371.1:2179444-2186944 GCA_949357725.1 Hyperoplus immaculatus
TATATGTATATCATAGTTTTTATATTTTTTTCCGGTTTTTGATAGAGATTGTGTTCTTGTACACATTTCTTTTGTGAGAACCAATTTGAGTTTTAGACCGTAGGAGAAATTTTTGGAAGGTGAGGATATTTTATCCGGTTCCCACTTTGGGACAGGCCTTTAAAGGAGCTGTTTGAGGGTTAACACTAGGTTTTAAGATTCAGGTATGAATTACATTTATGTTAGGGTTAGTGTAAGGGTTGGGTTAGTTATTTAGTTTTGATGGTTAGGGTTAGGCTATGGGGCTAGGGAATGCATTATGTCAATGAATATCCTCACAAGCTGTACAAACCTGTGTGTATGTGTGTGTGTGTGTGTGTGTGTGTGTGTGTGTGTGTGTGTGTGTGTGTGTGTGTGTATTTAATCCTCCAGAATGCAGATGAGTTCATGGGTCGTTGTGTGTGTGTCCCGTCCCTCACCCCGTCCCCCCGTCTGTCCTGGTTCCCGATCAAACTGGGGGACAGAAGTGCCGGGGAGCTGCTGGCCGCTTTCGAGCTGATACGCAGAGACAAGGTCAGACTACCAACCATTACAACATCATCATCATCTTCTGTATTTCTTTATCAAGTTCACATTTTCCACCTTAGACAGACAGACCGACAGACAGACAGACAGACAGACAGACAGACAGACAGACAGACAGACAGACAGACAGACAGACAGACCGACAGACAGACAGACCGACAGACAGACAGACAGACAGACAGACAGACAGACAGACAGACAGACAGACAGACAGACAGACAGACAGACAGACAGACAGATAATAACCTTATAAAAACAAAATTGTAAAAAAAAAAATGCATGTTGTGTTCAGAGATATTTTTTAATTTTAATTTTTCCTTTATTTATCCTCGAAACAGAAATTGATGTTGAGTAATTTTAATGTATTAACAGTTTCAACACGTATATTCAAAGCTGCAGTGTGTAGAATTTTGGGTTTTATTTCCTAGCAGATTTTGCAGAAAGTAATTATAATATCGATAAGTACATTTAATCTAGTGCATAATAGCATTTTTTTTTTTTAATTATTATTTTTTCCCTTTCTCATATATGTCCATATTTCTGCATATTTTGGACCAAGGCCTAGTGCCGCCATCTTGAAAGTGTCATATTTGGAATGTCATCAGGTGCATTGTTTAAAATTTAGAATTGTTCTTGTCCTTGACGGCCACTGTAGCTTCTGTTATTATTCGAAAGGGTTGGGGTTACCCAGGGAGTGTTGCATTCTAGAACTTTGTAGAACTTTCTTGATGATGTCATATTACACACTGCACCTTTAACAATAATTCATGTTGTGTTACATTCTGTCAACAGCCAGCAGTCCACCACATGCCGGGCCAAGAGGTCAGTTTCTCTTTTATTTCACTTATAAACATATAATAATATCCATAAAAAAAAGATATCCATACAATTAAAGACTTTAAATGTCTCTGTTCCTGTCCCATCTACAGGGAGACATCATGTCATCCACGCCCCATGCTTTGGACGAGGTAAAACCACACATTACAAACACACAATTTACCCATCTCTCCCCATTGCCTGAAATCTACCTACACACACACACACACACACACACACACACACACACACACACACACACACACACACACACACACACACACACACACACACACACACACACAACACACACACACACACACACACAATGTCTTTATAGGGAATTTACACCATCTGTCCTGTCCTTGTTGTGAAAATCAATACTGTTTGTGCGCTGAAAAAACCCAAAATAGTGTTAATCCCCCCCATTGCCTGAAATGAGTGCACTTACCTGTACACACACACACACACACACACACACACACACACACACACACACACACACACACACACACACACACACACACACACACACACACACACACGTTGGGTTGATTTGTGTTTTGCATGGTGTGTTCATTTGCTTAATAATGACGCACTGCAACACAACACAGTAGTAACAACAAGCGTCTCCTTACACACGAGAATCCTGCTTTTTAGATTAATCTACAATATATATAATGTGATTTTATATATTGATAGTGATTTGCTCCAAAATATGTGCAGAAAATAAGGTACATTTAAGTCAGTACATTTGTACATTCTCTGTCCTTTGACATGAAGTCCTTACAGATGTAGTCAGTGATTCCTGGAAAATACTTGTTCTCAAAATAACTTTTTGTCTAAATCAGTACTGTTTGTGTCCGTACTGTGTGTTCGCTGAAAACAAATCCGGTGTTAATGCACAGCCTAGGCTCTTTGTAGACTTTGTTTACATACCAGTTTACAGAGCCTATATGCTGTGTATTAACACCAGATTTAATATATGGACAGGTAGCAGACAGTGAGGAGATATTCACTGATTTTGGCAAAAAACGTTTTCTCCAGAATCGCTGACAACACCTTTAATATCTCCTATAATGTTTTAGGTCTAGCTGAAGTATTATTGCGACAGTTTTTATCTTAAATTTCATTGCTCTTCATCTCTTTTCGTCTTTTCAATCGCTCCCTCAGTTGATGTTTCCAGGATTCTTCTCTGATTACCTTCAGGAACTGGTACAAACTAGAAAAAAATCACACAATACGAAAACTCACCCATCCTGTTTGACTTATGCATGTTCATTATTAATTTGATAACATCATCTTTCATTAAAGTTATAGTGCTTCATCTCATAATCTCTAAATAAACACTGCCTTTGTTTTCTCAAGATAACTGCTTATTATCTCGGGATAACGGCTTAAAAAAAATTCTCTGCTTTCTTAGGGATTTCAACGTACAGTATTTTTAATTTTTTCGTGTGTTGTTAACATAACAAGCAAATTAATAAAGATGCTGACACTCCATTTTCAAGTTTTTCATGAATGTGTAAAGACAGGATAAAATATCGCTTCCTTAAACGCAATTATTTTGTATTTGATATTAATATTTACAAAGAAAACACCCGGTTCGCAATATAACTAAATACAATACATGTGTTTTCCAGCATTTCTGTAGTAGCCATAGTAACAGACTAGTTGTGTCTTATAACCTGCTTCGGTCTTCACTTGAATGTGACACTTAAGGCATTTTAACATCATTCAAATGTCATTAAAAGTCATCGCACACATCGATACTAAACATGTTGTGATGTAACATTGTATTAATCCATTTGAAACAGACTAAATTTGCCTTACAGTAACAGTAAACAGCATGGCTAGTTTTTTATTGTGTTTTTGTGCTTTTCAGCATTCACACGCATTTTCAGCAGGAATACTAAATACTTAATACTAAACATTTTGTGATGTAACATTTTATTTTTTTCATTCGCATTAGACTAAATTTGGCTTGTGTTTTTTTTCATTGTGTTTTTGTCATGTGTCTCCTATCGATGACTCATCACTGTCCTGCGTTCTGATTGGCCAGCCGGATGAGACGGACCTCCCGGCTCCGCCCCCCCAGAGAGAAGCAAACGTCTTCATGGTTCCTCAGGGCATCAAACCGGTTCTGCAGAGAACAGCCATCGAGGTATCCATTACGATATGATAATTTACAAATATTATATTTTACTTTTTGGTTTATTGTTCTGTTGTCAGTAGCACCAGATTCATGGAAACTCATATTTGAGGTTTAATCTTCTTTTAGTTGTCTAAAATAAAATAAAAAACTGATTTGAAGGACTCACAATAGTTCCAAATGGACTATACTGAATCAAGCAAATATTTTTTCAATTAATTAAATCTTGTCTCCCCCCTCAATATAATAAACAATATGTTTCTCTCCCCCCGTCCCACTCTCCCTCTCTCTCTCTCTCTCTCTCTCTCTCTCCCTCCCTATCCCCCTATCTCCCTCTCTCTCCCCTCCTTCCCTATCCCCATCTCTCCCACTCTCCCTCTCCCTCTCTCTCTCCCCCTCTCTCTCTCACTCACACTCACACACACACAAACACACACACACTCTCTCTCTCACACACACACAAACACACACACACACACACCCCCCCTCCTCCTCTCTCTCAGATCTTGGCGTGGGGCGTGCGTAACCTGAAGTCGTTCCAGCTGGCGAGCGTTACCTCTCCCAGCCTCCAGGTGGAGTGTGGAGGGAGCGTGGTGCAGAGCTGCGTCATCCGCAACGTCAAGAAGAAGCCGAACTTTGACGTCAACAAGCTCATACTGGATGTGGTGAGAATAATAATAATAATAATAATTTATTTATAAGATTATTTTTTGGGTATTTTTTTTGGTTTTATTAGACAGTTTGGAGAGACAGAGATGAAATGGGGCAGAGAGAGGGGAATGACATGCAGAGAACGACCCGGGCTGGATTCTAACCCGGGTCTGCTGTGAAGAGGACTGAGACTCTATGGAGGGAGTGTGTGTGTGTGTGTGTGTGTGTGGGGGGGGTCTAACCACTACACCACAAATACTAATTTAAAAAACAATGGTTTACAAAGTGCTTTGACAGGGGCCACAGAAGGAAAAACAAATCAACTACACATATACAGCACATCAAGTCAATGTACATATCCATATGTACACATCATCATTGTGATGGTGGATAAAGGGCAGACGGGACAGCAAATGCAATAAACAAAATTAGATTAAAAGGTTCTGGGGTAAAAAGACAATGAGAAGGACTATAAAAAGACTATAGACGTCTCAGTCTATGTTTTAATAAGTGATTTCAAGCATCAAGAGAGGCGTTGTGCAGTAACTTGTATATAAACATTAGGGTGATTGTAATCAGTGCAGCAGGCTTTGCTTAATGACCGTTCACTAATCTTCATCAGTGGAGCCAATGTAACGGGCTCCACGGTTCCTTCTCTGATTTGCTTCTAAGCAGTAACTGTGAAAGAGAACGTTGCTCCTATTACTAGCTCTTTTAACGATGCATTTTCAGGGGAATGCTTTTGGGAAGATGTTTACTAGTAGTAACTTGATGGATGAGTGTACCTGTGTTGCATACATGTGCTGGCAAACTTTTTTCAAAAACACATTTGAATCTAGCTTGCCAAATGTGTAACTTAATTTTGATGCTCATAAAACAGTGCGTGCCCAAACTACATTGTGGCACGTCTGACTTGACTTTAATTTATTTTTTATTTTTTATTTTTTTTGAATTTTTTTTGAACAAACACACAACTACCAGTGTAAAAATAAAAAGTCAGATAAAAACAGCACGAAGGAGACTCTCTCTCTCTCTCTCTCTGTCCCTCTCCCTCTCTCTCTCCCCCTCCCTCCCTCCCTCCCTCCCTCCCTCTCTCTCTCTCTCTCCCTCTCTCTCTCTCTCCCTCCCCCACTCACTCCCTCTCTCTCTCTCTCTCTCTCCATCTCTCTCTCTCTCTCTTCCTCACATGTACAACTCTGACCCTGAATACATTTCCGCTGACTTAACATCTCTGCCATTTGAATTCCGACTGTTTTCCTTATGAAAAAGCTAAAGAAAAACTTAAAATATGGAAATACATTACGCATTTTCCCCCTTTACCGACCGACGTGCTCCGAGACTTTAATGTTAACAATATTATGGCCTAAAGAAGTTGATTACCTCTGTGTTTTGTTATGACAGCTTTAACTGGGAGTATATGGAAATATGCACATTTTTCCCCCTCCCGCCAAATACATACAATTTATCTTTGCTTTGGCTGGTGCTGCTGGTAAGTGTGTGTGTGTGTGTGTGTGTGTGTGTGTGTGTGTGTGTGTGTGTGTGCGTGCGTGTGTGTGTGTGTGTGTGGGGGGGGGGTTTAAATTAATGTTAACTAGATTATAAGGCCTTTCGTTTTGACCACCGCAATAGCAAGAGAGACTTCATTTGACTGTGGAAAAAATGCACATATTTTTCCCCTTGACTCCCTTTCGTTTGATGTTAACGTTTGATGTTAACGAAACTCTCTCTCTCTCTCTCCCTCTCTCTCTCTGTCCCTCTCTCCCTATCCCTCTCTCTCTCTCTCCATCTCTCTCCCGCTCCCTCTCCCTTTCCCTCTCTCTCTCTGTCTCTCTCTCCCTCTCTCTTTCCCTCCCTCTCTCTCTCTCTCTCTGTCCCTCTCTCCCTATCCCTCTCTCTCTCGATCTCTCTCTCTACCTCTCTCTGTCTCTCTCGCTCTCTCTCTCTCTCTCTCGATATTAAGGTCTTAGGTTTGACTGCGTAAGTGTTTTCGTGCCGCGGGAGCGTTAGAAAATGTCATGCGCATCATCAAGCCCTCACTTAAGTCTTTTATATATATACGCGTTTGTTGATGTGTGTGTGTGTGTGTGTGTCTGTGAGCGTGTGTGTGGTTGTGTGTGTGTGTCTGTGAGCGTGTGTGTGGTTGTGTGTGTGTGTGTGTGTGTGTTTTTTGGAAACGTCAGACAGGTCAAACGGGATTACACTTTACAATTTATTTCTTCCCCCCATTGAGTTGGCTTGGTGTCTAAATGTGAGGACACACACAAACACACACACACACACACACACACACACACACACACACACACACACACACACACACACACACACACACACACACACACACACACACACACACACACACACACACAGTATTTTAGTAGGGGGAATGGCCTTTTAAATGTAGGGTTGGGAAAGGTTAAATGTTTAACATATGAGGCTGCAGAAGAATCAGCTTTGATATTGACTCCAGGAGCTTTGTGTGTGTGTGTGTGTGTGTGTGTGTGTGTGTGTGTGTGTGTGTGTGTGTGTGTGTGTGTGTGTTTTTGCGATGGCGTCTTTAGCTTGTCTACAACCGCACAGAAAAATGCTAAGATAAAAAGCCAAAAAAGGTTAGAAGGCAGATGAGCTCAGCATTATTAACCTTTACTCAGACAGGGAAACGCATTGAGACAGAGGCCTTGTTTTTCCATGGTGACACTGGTTACATACAATGAATTTAAGTCTTATAACAATACAGAAAAAGTTAAGAAAACAATAAAAAACAGCCATACAAATTCAATTAAAGGTAACACTTTAATAATAAGTAAATAACTAAATTAAATACCTGTTGATAAATGCTGAGGGAATCCTTAATACGATTTAACAAAGCATTAACTAACTGTTATTCATAGTCAGTCCTATAGCAATACAATTTTTAAAAAAGAAATCTGCATATATACAGTATACCAATCGCCATGGTGCCCTGGTTACATAGTTCAGTTCAGTTTATTTCTATCACACATAGATTCACAACATTACATACAAGAGTAAAGAACACACACACAAAAAGTTGTCATCTTAAAGGTGCAGTGTGTAATATGACATCATCAAGAAAGTTCTACAAAGTTCTAGAATGCAACGCTCCCTGGGTAACCCCAACCCTTTCGAATAATAACAGAAGCTACAGTGGCCTTCAAGGACAAGAACAATTCTAAATTTTAAACAATGCACCTGATGACATTCCAACTATGACACTTTCAAGATGGCTGAACTAGGCATTGGTCCAAAATATGCAGAAATATGGACATATATGAGACCCCAAAATTCTACACACTGCA
>OX442371.1:2191944-2196944 GCA_949357725.1 Hyperoplus immaculatus
GAAGGCTGGCTGCTGTGTGTGTACTCAGTGCTTCAGTCAGACAACAATGGCTTTATGTAGCCTACAGTCATACTTTGACTCTGAGGATGAACTGTCCTCCTCCTTCATGTCAAAGAACAAGCTGATAGCTTGACTTACGTTCAAAGTTTTCTTCAATATGACTAAAACATTCTCAGTAGTCTATCTTCAAACCTCTCAGTACCTCTCAATCTTCCTCCGCGTCTGTCAATTTTGTTAGCTAGCAGCCTCGTCTCTCTCTCGCATAGAGAGACTCTCCCACAGCTCCCGCCCCCTGTCACTCTTCTTCTTCATCTCTTTTGGTGTAGCTTCGTATCACTCCGCCAACCCCTGCCCCTCCTCCTCCCCTCCCTGGTAAATGCAGCCTGTTGAGTAGGAACTAGTTTCCGGCATCATTTTCTGATCGTAAAATGACAAAATAATGGCAGCGACCATCGAATTCTCATACTTTTGAGCCCGCGAAAATAAAATAGATATGTATCAACTTCAATCCATTATATCTCTGGTTATACTGGGTCAATTTAAATGAAACAAAGACTGGCATATAGCTTTAAGCCAGTACTTTCGACACACACCGTCGGCGAAGTTGTCCCCACTTTAGTTTCTATTCTGCGTCGGATCGAAGGTGATCACGTGATCAGCACGTCAAGTAACACAATGCTGCGGGCTCCGAGTTGGAAGGGTTAATAAGCAGTGATCCGGAGATTTTCCATATAAGTGTTTGTTAGTGTGTGCATGTGTGTGTGTGTGTGTGAGTGTGTGTGTGTGTGCGTGTGTGTGTGTGTGTGTGTGTGTGTGAGTGTGTGTGTGTGTGTGTGTGTGTGAGTGTGTGTGTTTCCGTCGGGTGTGGGGGTGCTATAACCAATAATCGCAAAGGGCAAGTATGAAACACTCTTCTTTCCAAAAGGAACGTATGTGTGTGTTGTGGTTGATGAGGACTGATTAAAAGCGTGTGTGTTTGTGTGTGTGTGTGTGTGTGTGTGTGCGAGAGAGAGAGAGAGAGAGAAAGAGAGAGAGAGTGCGCGTCAGGGGGCAAGAGGCTGTTTCGTGTCTTTTACAGACTTGGCATTTTTTCTTCCGCCAACAGTAATTGACTTTAAGCTGGATGTCGGAAATCCTGGGTTGACATATTAGCAAAACATTTTTTAATTCTCATGCCACTGGGGCTAATTTTATTGGGACATAACACACAAACACACACACACACACTCACACACACACACACACACACACACACATAACTGTAATAGGTCACAGTGATTGTTATGCCCCTGTAAGCTGACATGTTGTCGTGGTGTGGCTTTAAGTGCCGTTTTTGATGGATGTCTGTTTGAAGTCCTTAAAAAGCCACATTTTTAACCTTTCAAGTGGATTAACTGTTGTTTCGTTTCCAATACAAACTACACTCAACAAAAATATAAACGCAACACTTTTGTTTTTGCTCCCATTTTTTTTTCACGAGACTTAAAGATCTAAAATTTGATTTGATTTGATTTGATTCAATTTATTTCAGACATATCAACATACAAAACAAATGAAAAGCATGGAAATACAATAAACAAAAATTATGTTTTCACAAAAAAAAAAAAAAATAGAAGAAAACAAATCATCTGCATTGCTGAGATATGCCTGAAAAATTCATTCCAGATACACAATATTACCATTTCTCTCAAACATTGTTCACAAATCTGTCTAAATGTGTGATAGTGAGCACTTCTGCTTTGCTGAGATAATCCATCCCACCTCACAGGTGTGCCACATCAAGATGCTGATCTGACATCATGATTAGTGCACAGGTGTGCCTTAGACTGTCCACAATAAAAGGCCACTCTGAAATGTGCAGTTTTGTCTCACAGCAAAATGCCACAGATGCCACAAGCATTGAGGGAGCGTGCAATTGGCATGCTGACAGCAGGAATGTCAACCAGATCTGTTGCTCGTGGGAGCAAAAACAAAAGTGTTGCGTTTATATTTTTGTTGAGTGTAGTTAACGGACAATGTTGACTTGTTACCGCCAATCAAATGTTATGCAAACATAATAAATAAATAGTAAACGTCTATGTGTTCTGACATTCAAAAATAAATACCTACGTCTTTACTCGGGTACAGGGCGGCTGTGGTGAAGTGTGTAGGGCAGTCGTCCACTGGGTTACAGGGTCGGTGGTTCGATCACCCATCTCCCCGCCACATGTCCGAGTGTCCCTGGGCAAAGAGACACTGAACCCTAAACTGCTCCCGATAGTTAGCTTGCACCCTGCGTGGTAGCTGCTGCTGCTATCGGTGTATGAATGTGTGTGTGATTGGTTGAATTTGTACAAAATAATGTAAAGCGCTTTGGGTCTGTGAAAAACCAGGGAAAAGAGCACAATTTTTAGTGTCACAATGTTATTTTAACTTGTGCATGAAGCCCTTTTAATACAGAAAAATATTGTTTGTACACATTTGTGTCTGGATTACACAAACCAGACACATAATGTGTTATGAGAGAGAATTGGTGGATTTATTAGATAACATTTAGACTAATTACTGTGAACCGTAATGATGTTTAAACCAACGTCTGCCTTTTAAAGAAATCAGTGAAGGCAGTGTGTGTGTGTGTGTGTGTGTGCGTGTGTGTGCGTGTGTGTGTGCGTGTGTGTTTGTGCATGCGTGTGTGTGAGTGTGTGTGTGTGTGAGAGAGAGAGAGTGTGTGTGTGTGTGAGTGTGCGTGCGTACGTGCTTGTGTGTGTGTGTGTGTGTGTGTGTGTGTGTGTGTGTGTGTGTGTGTGTGTGTGTGTGTGTGTGTGTATGCGGTGGCTGTTGGAAGAGTGTACGGGATTTGAAGTTAATGAGCTACAACATGGAAAACCACCAGATTGGCTTTTCTTAAATGAGATTGGAGAATCACTCTGTACTGTTGAAATTAAAAGCCACATTTTCTTTTTTTAAAGATATACTTTTTTGGCATTTTCAAGCATTATTAGACAGTACAGAGTTGAAATGGGGAGACAGAGAGAAAGGGGGGATGACCTGCAGTAAAGGTCCACGGTTCGGATTTGAACCCGCGGCCACTGCAACGAAAGCCGGAGCCGATATGGTACGCGATCTATCCACTACACCACCGGAGTGCCCCAAAATTCTGAGTATTTCTAACTTGTTCAGTCTTACAGTGTTTTGAGAGGTTTTGATTTATCAGGGAAAGAATCTGAAGCTCGTGATGTGGACTCAGTCATTCAACACTTCTGTTCTGGATTCTCTCTGTGCCGTCCGTCAGTTCTTATTTCTCATTTATTCTTTAATTTATTTTTTCATGCGCTTTCCCCTTACCCTGCCTTCCAAATCGCGTACTCTACATACTATAGCAGATCATAAAAAGTATTTAGTTTGTATACAGAATGCTACAATCAGGACATACTTTAATGTATACTACTTTAAATATCAAAATTATTCAAGTCCTTAATACCATTCATTTACCTATATATTCATATTTCATACTTAGTGAACTTTCAGCTATCCAGCCTCGCGTCAGTCAGCTTTTCAGCATCAACATTCACACGACAATTTCTTCAGAATTTGCATTTCTAGTAATTAATATTACAAAAACAAATTGCTCACTGTAACTCCTTCAAGTTTTCAGCTACTTAAAGTTTAAACCATTCAACTATTTAAATATTCAGCTATTTAAGGACATGGTGGGTCAACATTCCACATTTTAAACTTTGTATTACTTATTAAAAAATTCTTTAAATTCTTTATATTGTTTCTAAACCGAGATTGTTTCCTTTCCCTGCATGACTTCCCATTTCATTATTATTTATTTTACTGTCCACATAGGCGACTCCCTCCATGTCCCAATTAATTCCCTTCATACTGTAAATTCCTACTTTCATTCCATACTATCTATCAAGCTGACAGTGGTTTGAATGTGGTGGCTCAAAAAAAAAACGTTTTGTCATCCTCCTCCTTTCCTTTCACACTCACACACACACACACACACACACACACACACACACACACACACAAACACACACACACACACACACACACACACACACACACAACACACCACACACAACACACGCTCAATTGTCTAGTTGTGTTTTTTGGGGGTTGCAATAAATATTTGGTGACATGGGAGGCCCAGAAATGTACAGTATGAGCTAAGCGTATGTCCTTCAGTGTGTGTGTGTGTGTGTGAGAGAGTTGAATCCGAAGCAGGGTGCTGAAATGACTTTCCCCCGCCCGCACATTAACGCCCCGAATCCAATAAAAATCGCATCCGACATCAAAAGAACTCTGCGTGCAAACAACACCAGTGATGCAACCGATTAATTACATTTGCGGTGACGGCTAAATGTTTTGCACGCTTCTCGACCCCGTGTACATTCTCACCAAGGCGGAACGATTTATCATTTTGACATAGAAGCGAGAGAAAGGAATGCCAGCAACAACTCCAAAAATGTTGAAGATTTTTTTATTTTTGGGGCATTTTCAAGCTTTATTAGACAGTACAGAGTTGAAATGGGGAGACAGAGAGAGAGAGAGAGAGACAGAGAGAGAGAGGGGGGACGACCTGCAGTAAAGGTCACGGGTCGGATTTAAACCCGCGACAACTGCAAACGAAGGCCGGAGCCAATATGGTACGCACTCTATCCACTACACCACCGGAGCACCCCAGAAATGTCTTCTTCTTTTAATGTAGAAGTCGGAGACGTTGTTACAAACTTATCTTGACCAACACTGACACAGATCATTGTGTGTAACATTCTTTGCAGTAATGTCAATGTACTACCGACCGACAATGACTGAACAGTACAATCTTCATGAACGTACTGTAGAATTGTTGCAAGATTTCTAGTTTCGGATAAATACAACATATTTTTGGTGAATTGTTGCTTTTCTTTTGAGGAATATATTAAATATATGGTGACGAGGATTCTTTCTGTGTGTTTGAGCCTGATATGTCTCATAATGTTGGTATGTCATGTCTCATCTAATGATGT
>OX442371.1:2206944-2214444 GCA_949357725.1 Hyperoplus immaculatus
ACACACACACACACACACACACACACACACACACACACACACACACACACAGCTCTCGCCTCTTCTGATGCCATAACAAATGACTAATCGTGTCAGAATTTGTCCCTATTTTATTGCTCTTAAATTAGTCTTATAACCTCTCCCTCGATGGCCAATTCACATCAAATGCAACTTTAACTCTCTCGTACCCTATATCACACACACACACACACACACACACACACACACACACACACACACACACACACACACACACACACACACACACACACACACACACGCACACACACACAAACTGCTTTTTGTGGGGTCCACGTCTTTTAGCTTCAGACCTGACCATATAAAAAAACTGCTTCGGACTTCAATGCCAATGACTCTTAGCTATAGTTAGAATAAGTGCAGGGTCGGGAGAGTTAAGGTTTGTATCCCATCTGTGCAGCTCATTTAAGGATATAAGAAGTGGAACATATGGCAAATATTTCTTTATGCCTTCATAATATTTATGTCAAACAGAAACGATAGCAAAGGGATTATTTTTATTCATACATAAACCTGAATTTTTGCGAATTTTTTTATATATATTTTTTATTATTGTTTTATTTTGTGATGTCCCATGTTGGTTTTGTCAAAAAAAAAAATCATGATGCATGGTGCCCGTTTCCATTGCCTCAGAACGCCCTTTCTCCTCCACACACACACACACACACACACACACACACGCACACACACACACACACACACACACACACACACACACACACACACACACACACACACACACACACACACACACACACACGCACACACACACACACACACACACACACCATGACCTGAATGCCACCGTGCCGCTAGAGGCACATTTTTACTTGTGTTGACGTGCGTTGGCGAGTTCCATGGTTGCTATGCGTTCATTGGAAAACATCATGAAAAGAAAATGCAGGTTAATTCTGAGTCAAACCGACACACACACACACACACACACACACACACACACACACACACAGACACACACACACACACACACACACACACACACAGACACACACACACACACACACACACACACACACACACACACACACACACACACACCTATATGGACTGATTCATGTGTTTCGGTCAAAGGTGAAGCGGTAATGACGTTAACAAGAATCATACTTGTTAATGATGTACGGTTGATCTTAGTGGCCACAGAGGTTAAAGTGAGAGGAAATATGAACTTTGAGGTCATTTTATCTGAAAATTAATTGGAGTTCTACAAACTAAGAATTTCAGACATATATATATACACACACATAAGAAAGATAAATTGTTTCAACAAAATATAATTAGTTGGCTCAAACGTAGACAGTTTTTCCTTAAAACTTAAGAGTTGTAGTTTCAGCCTCAAAGCTTCAAAATCTAGTGAAACTTTTCAATATTTTTTTCTTTTCGGCTGTTTTCCTTCTAGTCTTAGACAATCTAGTGAAGACAAGCTGCCTCGTAAATTTGAGTTTTCTGAACTTATTATTTGCATTATAACAGAGTCCAGCCCACCTGGTCCATTGTTAACCTGCTGGTCTCTGCCCCACAGGAAGAGGAGTTCATGGATTGGTGGAGCAAGTTTTACGCCTCGACCGGAGAAAAGAACAAGTACGGGACGTATCTGGAGAGAGGCTTCGACACGCTGAAGGTGAGAGAGAGAGAGAGAGAGTGTGTGTGTGTGTGTGTGTGTGTGTGTGTGTGTGTGTGTGTGTGTGTGAGAGTGTGTGTCTGTCTGTCTGTGTGTCTGTGAATTTAACACCATTGAACATAATTCAGATCAAATCCAGATCTAAATGCAGAGAGATAATGATAAACTCTGAGGCAACAGTTATAGGGGAGGAGAAGGAGAGAGAGAGAGAGACAGGGAGGGAGAAAGAGAGAGAGAGAGAGGGAGGGAGAAAGAGAGAGAGAGAGAGAGAGAAGGAGGGAGAGAGAGAGAGAGATAGAAGGAGAAAGAGAGAGAGAGGGAGGGAGAGAGAGAGAGAGAGAGAGAGAGGGAGAGAGAGAGAGACGGAGGGAGAGAGAGAGAGAAGGAGAAAGAGAGAGGGAGAGAGAGAGAGGGAGGTTTCCCTTCTTTTTGGTTAGAACAAATTTCTCACTAATTTTCTCTTGTTACTTTTGTGAAAATCACTCTAGTTTATATGTTCTTTTTTTTGTGAGTAGATTAATCAGTGGTCTATGTGTATGTGTGTTTGTACATTACAAATCTGGTCCAGATGTACAGTGTGTGTGTGTGTGTTTGTGTGTGTGTGTGTGTGTATGTGTGTGTGTGTGTGTGTGTGTGTGTGTGTGTGTGTGTGTGTGTGTGTGTGTGTGTGTGTGTGTGTGTGTTGCAGAGAAAAGTCCTAGAAGAAGAAGACAGTCTAAAATGAAGAAATTAGGAAGAATAATATAGATTGATAGAAATAGAGATTGAGAGTGATCGAGGAAAATATGACATACACGGATACAGTGCAGCCCTTTGTTCCATTTCCTTATTGCCCCAAAAGTTCACCATTTAAATCACATTGTTGACGTCCTGCCAGTTCCCTCTCTCTCTCTCTCTCTCTCTCTCTCTCTCTCTCTGTCTCTCTCTCTCTCTCTCTCTGTCTCTCTCTCTCTCTCTCTGTCTCTCTGTCTCTCTCTGTCTCTGTCTCTCTCTGTCTCTGTCTCTCCCTCTCTCTCTCCCTCTCTCTCTCCCTCTGCCTCTCTCTCTCCCTCTCTCTCTCTCTCTGCCTCCCTCTCTCTCTCTCTCTCTGCCTCTCTCTCTCTCCTTCTCTCTCTCTTTTTCTCTCTCTCTCTCTGTGTCAGTGTGTTCTCTCCATCCTTCTCTTGCTCTCTTTCTCATGCCCTGTTCCTTCGAGTGACTCATCCGCGTTGAATTCACACACACACACACACACACACACACACACACACACACACACACACACACACACACACACACACACACACACACACACACACACACACACACACACACACACACACACAGCCTGTCAGCAACAATGTAAAAATATGCAATGACCTCCTGCTTGTTTTTGTCTCCTCCGTTCTGTCTGAAATGCTTAAATTGTCATGTCCCTCACCTAATGTTATGTCTTGTCCTGCATCACGTAAAACAAAAGAAACACAATACACCAATGAACAGTACTATGACATGATAGTTATTGCTAAATTCCAATATAAGTCCCTAGAACAAGCTTTTAGACAATCATTAAAAGTACACATATGGGACATTGCCACAACCACCCGTCGCCCGAAACACATGTGACTATAAATGTGACTTCCAGTACAAAATATTTCTTAATTTAAAATTTAAAAAGCTTAAAATTCTGTCTGTATGGCTTTTAGCGGAGAGAAGTTCAAATCTCCTGATGTTGGCGAGTCCAAAAATTCCCCCTATTCACCTGCAGTGTATGTGTGTGTGTGTGTGTGTGTGTGTGTATCTGTCTGTCTGTCTGTATGTGTGTGTGTGTTTGAGTGTGTGTGTCTGTGTGTGTGTGTGTCTGTGTGTGTGTGTGTCTGTGTGTGTGTGTCTGTCTGTGTGTCTGTGTGTGTGTGTGTGTCTGTGTGTCTAATGCGACCACTCCATCTTGGAATACTGTCGTCCCCATCCTTACACAGTCCGAAACATGATGGATCCCGTCGATGTAGTAACTATAGTTACAGTTATTTTTCTAAAGTCTCGCCACGGTTCAGTAGCGGCTCCGAGCAAATCATCGCCCACGCTCCCGCCAACCCTCATCCCCGTTCTCTCGGCCCAAAACGTCGACCTCTCCTTCCATCGGGGAATCACACACACACACAGAGAGAGACACACGCACACACACACTCATAGTCACACACACACACACACATTCACACACACTGAGACACACACATATATTTAGAGAGACGCACGTACGTACGCACACACACACACACACACACACAGACACACACACACACACACACACACACACACACACAGAGACACACACATATATTCAGAGAGACGCACGCACGCACACACACGCACACACACACACACACACACACACACACACACACACACATACACACACACACACACACACACACACACACACACACACACACACACACACACACACACACACACACACACACACACACACACACTCTCTCTCGTCTCTTCTGATGCCATAACAAATGACTAATTGTGTCAGAATTTGGCCCTTGTTTTATTACTCTTAAATTAGTTTTATAACCTCTCCCTCGATGGCCAATTCACATCAAATGCAAAATGGCCTCAACTCTCTCTCTCCCTCCCTTCCCTCCCTTTTTTATTTTATGTTTTTTCTTCGTTTTCATAGAGCTCTGAGATGGTTTCACAGCTGGAACATTAGTGTCTTTACATACATCCAATAAAAAGCCTTGAACAGAGCTTGTAAAGTCACATTTTGAAGATATGGGCAGCAGTGGTGAAGTGTGCAGGGCGGTCGTCCACTGGGCTACAGGGTCGGTGGTTCGATCCCCCGTCTCCCCGCCACATGTCTTATATAGCGATTTTTAGCCGATTTTCTCAGCCCCAAAGCGCTTCACATGTCTTACCACATTCACCCATTTACACACACACACTCACACACCGATGGCAGTAGCAGCTGCCACGCAAGGCGCTCTCTGAACCATCGGGAGCAATGTGGGGTTCGGTGTCTCTTTGCTTTACTCTGAACATGGAACCATTAAAATACAGCTTAAACCTCGGGGCACTCCGGTGGTGTAGTGGATAGAGCGCGTATCATATTGGCTCCGGCCTTCGTTGCAGTGGTCACGGGTTCAAATCCGACCCGTGGACCTATACTGCAGGTCATCCCCTCTCTCTCTCTCTCTCTCTCTCTCTCTCTCTCTCTCTCTCTCCCCATTTCAACTCTGTACTGTCTAATAAAGCTTGAAAATGCCAAAAAATAATCTTAAACTTGAATAGCACATCTGAGAACAATATCAAACGGTTAGAGGGCTCTTTCCATAAGCTGTGCGTCTTGGGTGTATTTATATTTCTTTCAATTTCTTTCTATTTCTCTCTCTCCCTTTCTCTCCTTCTCTCTCCCTCTCTTTCCCTCTCTCTCTCTCTCCTTCCCTCTCTCTCTCCCCCCTCTCCCTCTCCCTCTCGCTCTCTCTCCCTCCCTCCCTCCCTCCCTCCCTCCCTCCCTCCCTCCCTCCCTCCCTCCCTCTCTCTCCCCCCTCTCTCTCTCTCTCCCTCTCCCTCTCTCCCTCCCTCCCTCCCTCTCTCACTCCCTCCCTCCCTCTCTCTCTTGTTCTGCTATTAAACAGTGTTGACCCCTTGTCGATGGAAACACATCTAAGTAGCTCCTTTAATGCAACTTGTCAAAACTCGGCTCTGAAATTCTCTTGACAGTTTGGAAGGAAACGAGTGTAATGAGCAATGAGCCACTGGTTCCATCGTAGGCTTTGCCTCGGTTTCACCCCGACACAGTCCAGCTAGTCTGTGCCAAAAGCCTGCTGCCTTTATATCAACTCCCTCTCTCTCTCTATCCCTCTCTCTTTCTCTCTCTGTCCGTCTCTCTCTTCTCTCTCTCTCTCTCTCTGTCCCTCTCTCTCTCTCTTTCTCCCTTTCATTCGGTAGACCTATTACTATAAGTCGCTGTCTCTCTCTCCCTCTCTCTTCCTCTCTCTCCCTCTCCCCCTCTCTCATTCTCTCTCACTCCCTCTCTCCCTCTCTCTTTCTCCCTCTCTCTCTCTCTCTCTTCCTCTCTCTCCCTCCCTCTCTCCCTCTCCATCCCTCTCTTTCTCTCTCTCTTCCTCTCTCTCCCTCCCTCTCTCCCTCTCCATCCCTCTCTCTTCCTCTCTCTCCCTCCCTCTCTCCCTCTCCATCCCTCTCTCTCTCTCCCTCCATCCCTCTCTCTCTCTCTCTCTCTCTCTGTGCTACTGTCACAGTTACATGAGCCACTGTTTCCAACCTTTCCACCCCCTTTTACCTCAGTCTAACCCCCGTTCTGTCGCCTGCCTGCCTGTCGCCTAGCGCCTGCCTGCCTGTCGCCTAGCGCCTGCCTGCCTGTCTGTCTGTCTGTCTGTCTGTCTGTCTGCCTGTCTGTCTGCCTGTCTGTCTGTCTGTCTGTCTGTCTGTCTGTCTGTCTGTCTGTCTGTCTGCCTGCCGCCTGCCGTCTCTGTGCCTCTGCCCTCCTCTCTGACCCAATCTAAACCTTTAAACTCCCTCCATTAGTGCCTTACACACACACACACACACACACACACACACACACACACACACACACACACACACACACACACACACACACACACATACACACACACACACACACACACACACACACACACACACTGCTGCACCAGTATGCACTCTATTTCTTTCCTTTTTTCCCTCTTTTTGTTGTAGTTAACGGACAGTTTGGAGAGACAATACAATATGTTTTTAAGATGAATTTTGGAAGCTTTATTAGACAGTGTGTAGAGAGACAGAGTTGAAATGGGGTAGAGAGGGGAATGACACACTCTAAAAAGAAAATAGTTGAACCAACTTAATTGAATTAGGGCAACCGGTAACACACAATTGAATTAAGTTTATTGAAATAAAGAATGTAAGTTACACTTACACAATTGTTTCAAGTCAGATCAACTTAATAGTTTGTTTGTTTTCAAATCAAAAGTTTGCATTAATCCAACTTATAATTAAGGGACGACAACTTAAAATTTCAGTGTTTTCTGAATCAATTTCTTGTTTAATCCTAAAGTAAAATATTGCTTCTGTAGAACCTAAAAGAAAATAGTTGCACCAACTTAATTGAATTAAGGCAACCTGGACTAAATGTTTGTTATGTTGCTGTTTGCACCGTGAGCGAAGGGGATGTTATATTTCATTGGGCAGATGTGTTTCAACCCTATATAAGTTTACTATATCCCCTATTTGTTCAAATGCTAAACATAGACAGCAGCTTCTGTTTGTTACTTCAACACACTTGTTACAATATATCAAGTTCAATGGAATGATTAATTTCTTTTGTAATTTGTCTCCTGAGTTGAACTAGGGATCTGGCTTAAGAGTTCCACAAACCGTTTTGTTATAACCAACAAAATCACTGTTAGTTCACAAAGAGATGTTTTATTTAAACAAAATGCATAGTGAGGTAATGGAATGAAACATCCCCTTAACTGAGGGTGCAAATAGCAACATAACAAAGGTTTAGACCAGTGTAAGTCATTGTGGGAAAGGGGGCGTTAGACAGGAAAACCTAATTGAATCGCTTTAATTTGCATAAGAAAATCAAGTCAATGTCAGGTCAATGTAGTAAAGTACAATTTCAATTTGATGCAATCCACAAAAGTACATTGCCATCACTAAAGCAGAAAACTGAGTCAGACTTATTCAAAAAAGTGCGTTACTTCAACTTTTCAAAAATATACTTTTTAGAGTGCATGCAGAGAACGACCCGGGCTGGATTCTAACCCAGGTCTGCTGTGAAGAGGACTGAGACTCTATTGGGGTGGGGGGGG
>OX442371.1:2219444-2224444 GCA_949357725.1 Hyperoplus immaculatus
AAAGATATGTAGTTCTGGTAATTTTCTTTATTCGTCAATTTACACATGGTACATCGAAATTCATTCTTCTCATCTCCCCTCTCAAGTTCCCACACTCCAGAGGGGGTCAGAGCGCAGGGTCAGCCATAGTACAGCGCCCCTGGAGCAGTTTGGGGTTAAGTGTCTTGCTCAAGGACACATTGATGGGCACCGTAGATGTAATAGCAGCCACCACTAATTTTACTACTAACACCCTCCTGTCCGGGGCCGGGGATCCAACAAGCAACCTTATGGTTACTAGTCGGCCCCCTTTTCCTCTAGGCCATGCTAGCTCAACTCTCATATATTGTTAATTTTTGCTGAATTAAACTGTTTTATTTATTTGTGACCCCCTCAAACCCCCCTAACCCCTTCTGTTCCCAGGGTATGTTCAGGATATACCCACAGACAGAGAGACAGACAGACAGACAGACAGACAGACAGACAGACAGACAGACAGACAGACAGATAGATAGATAGATAGATAGATAGATAGATAGATAGATAGATAGATAGATAGATAGATAGATAGATAGATAGATAGATAGATAGATAGATAGATAGATAGACAGACAGAAGTTCCTCGTAGCACCTTTGATTTCAGATGAATTCCAATGATAAATGTTGCCCTCCTAATATTTTCCTTTTTAACTGTGACCCCCTCAAACCCCCCCCCCTAACCCCTTCTCTACCCAGGGTATGTTCAGGATCTACCCCCTGCCTGATGACCCCTCCCTGCCCGCTCCACCCAGACAGTTCAGGAAGCTTCCTCCCAACGGCAACGAGGAATGTCTGGTCCGAGTCTACATCATCCAGGCTCACGGGCTGCAGCCCAAAGACACCAACGGGAAGGTATAAGGAGGGATGGATGGATGGATGGATAGATGGATGGATAGATAGATAGATAGATAGATAGATAGATAGATAGATAGATAGATAGATAGATAGATGTATGGATGGCTGGTTGGATGGATGGATGGATGGATAGATAGATAGATAGATAGATAGATAGATACCCTCATAGATAGAGAGATACTGTAGATATGTTTTCAGTAGTAAAGCATATTAAATAACATTACTTAAACTTACTTCTTTATGTGTTCTCAGTGAGACCCCTATGTGAAGGATAGATGTATGGGCAGACAGACAGACAGACAGACAGACAGACAGACGGACAGACAGACAGACAGACAGACAGACAGAGAGACAGACGGACGGACGGACGGACGGACGGACGGACAGACAGACAGAATAATGCTTACTTCTTTCTCATTTCAGTGTGACCCCTACGTGAAGATCAGTTTGGGGAAGAAGACGATCACCGACCATGAGAACTACATCCCCTGCACTCTGGACCCCGTCTTTGGAAAGTACGTAATGTCCCTTTAACCGCCCTAACTGTCTGTCCAGACAAATCCCGCACCCACACATGAATTTGGTTTTTTAACTACTATGAGTTTTTTTTTGTGAATTAAAAATAAACTAAACAACTAAATGTCAACACTTTCCCAAATACTTCATGTATGTTTTATGTCTAAAGTTGAAGACATCTTTATAACTGAAATATGTCATTTTTTGTAAAACGATCTAAATGTGAAGTGGTTTCAGCCTCGACTTAAACAAAAGTCTTCACAAAACACAAGCATTCTTTGAGTATGTTAGGAGGGTCCTGACCAAGCCTAAAAGCACAAGTCGCTCTGTAAGGCCACTGTTATTAGTTTAGTGGTGCTACTACCTAAAAGAAAACCTAACTCATATCTATCTATCCATCCATCCATGCTTCCACGCATCCATATATACATGCATCCATGCATCCATCCATCCATCCATCCATCCATCCATCCATCCATCCATCCATCCATCCATCCATCCATCCATCCATCCATCCATCCATCCATCTATCCATCCATCCATCCATCCATCTAACCCCCGTTTCCCATACCTAAGTCCAGGGGTGTTGCCCAACTAGCTGGTATCATACACATTTGTGTCACATACAGTATTATTTTAGTTGTCGACTTCTAAAATTTATTAAATCTTTTTAAAAAATTGGGCTAAAATACAGCATACAAACTTGTCCTCATCTACCATGTTAAATGATGGATGGATTTTTGCTCTTTCCAGCCCATAAACACATGACTCAGGTTTAAACTCAACCATTTTTTTTCCATGAAGGTTTTCCATAATGTAGTGAAGCTAGGAGAATGATTGACTACATGGTTTGAATGTAACATTTGTTTAATATGTTCGCTGCTATGTGATCACACAGGCTCTACATTGTGTGTGTCTCTCTCTGTCTCTCTCTCCAGCTCTCTCTCTCTCTCTCTGTCTCTCCCTCTCTCTGTCTCCGTCTCTCCTTGGTTAGTTTTATCGCCAGAAGGGGGCGCTGCACTCACACCAATCAGAGAGAGAGGGCGGGAGAGATTTTTATTAACACTTTATTTACAGCATTTTAGATTTTACAATTCAACAGTTCAAACAAAAGGCTAATGTATTTAAAAGCCAACTCTTCTTTATCAATATCATTAAAACACTAGCGCTGTTTAAAAGCGTCTAAGTCTCCAATGTGTTTCTATCTATCTATCTATCTATCTATCTATCTATCTATCTATCTATCTATCTATCTATCTATCTATCTATCTATCTATCTATCTATCTATCTATCTATCTATCTATCTATCTATCTATCTATCTATCTATCTATCTAACTGTCTGTCTGTCCGTCCGTCCGTCCGTCCGTCCGTCCGTCCGTCCGTCTGTCTGTATGTCTGTCTGTCTGTCTGTCTGTCTGTCTGTCTGTCTGTCTGCCTGTCTGCCTGTCTGTCTGTCCCCTTGCAGGATGTTTGAGTTGACGTGCTCCCTGCCTCTGGATAAGGACCTGCGAGTGTCTGTGTACGACCATGACATCATCTCCAGAGACGAGAAGGTCGGAGAGACGCAGATCGACCTCGAGAACAGATTCCTCTCCAAGCACGGAGCCATGTGCGGCCTGCCCACGTCCTACTGCGTGTGAGTGGCTCTGTGTGTGTGTGTGTGTGTGCGGCCTGCCCACGTCCTACTGTGTGTGAGTGGCTCTGTGTGTGTGTGTGTGTGTGTGTGTGTGTGTGTGAGTGTGTGTGTGCGGCCTGCCCACGTCCTACTGCGTGTGAGTGGCTCTCTGTGTGTGTGTGTGTGCGGCCTGCCCACGTCCTACTGCGTGTGAGTGGCTCTCTGTGTGTGTGTGTGTGTGTGTGTGTGTGTGTGTGTGCGGCCTGCCCACGTCCTACTGCCTGTGAGTGGCTCTGCGTGTGAGTGAGAGTGTGTGTGTGTGTGTGTGTGTGTGTGTGTGTGTGTGCGGCCTGCCCACGTCCTACTGCGTGTGAGTGAGAGTGTGTGTGTGTGTGTGTGTGTGTGTGTGTGTGCGGCCTGCCCACGTCCTACTGCGTGTGAGTGAGAGTGTGTGTGTGTGTGTGTGTGTGTGTGTGTGCGGCCTGCCCACGTCCTACTGCGTGTGAGTGAGATATGGGACAATATCTCGTATTGTAATTGTTTGCACACAAAAAAATTAAAATGTGTAGAATGCTGTAATTATTTATTTTTATTTTTATTTAAAGATATTTTTTTGGGCATTTTTATGCTTTATTTGATAGTGCAGAGAGACAGAGGTGAAATGGGGCAGAGAGGGGAGTGACATGCAGAGAACGACCGCGGGTGGGAATCGAACCCGGGTCTGCTGCTGGGCCCGGCCCGGGAGGGGGACGCCTTACCGACTGAGCTAAAGGCGCCCCCAGAATGCTGTAATTATTTACACTAACAATGAGATGATAAAATATTTTTGCTCCTACATCAGTTCTGGGGTGAACCAGTGGAGGGACCAGCTGAGCCCCAGACAGCTTCTGTCCCGAGTGTGTGAGAGACGGAACCTTCCCAAACCGGTTTACCAGGAAGACTCAGTCCACTTCAGAGGGGACCAGTACACTGCCGCAGACCTGGGTGAGTGTGTGTGTGTGTGTGGGCGGGGGGGGTGTGTGTGTGTGTGTGTGTGTGTGTGTGTGTTTGTGTGTGTGTGTGCGTGTGTGTGTGAGTGTGTGGGGGTGTGTGTGTGTGTGTGTGTGGGGAGGGGGGGGGCTGGTAAGAGTGTGAGTGTGTGTGTGTGTGTGTTTGTGTATGTGGTGAGTGGGGAATTGAATGGAACAGAATAGAATATAGCTTTGTTGCTAAAAACATATGAAACAACAAATTAAAACACTTAAAAAATAATAATAAGGAAAAAAATATATGCTATATTAGGGATATAAACTTTAACAAGAAATTCTGCCTGTTGGTTGTATGCTCCAGCAAGGCACACAAACTTGTCACTGCAACCTGACAATATGTAAAGTCACAGTAACATTCGACCTTTGACCTCCAAAATCTTTTCAGTTCAGTGGACATTTATACAAAGTTAAAAAATCCGTCAAGCGTTCATGAGATATCGCATTAAGTAGAATGGCCCATACGGAGTGAGTATAGAAATCATAAGACCGCTGATTCGCCCCTGTGTGTTCAGCTGGAAAATATTGAAAAACGTTAAATTTTACAATATGTAAACATCAGTAGTCTTAGCCGCACTGAGAGGGGAGCGCTACTGCAGACCTTGGAAAGTGGTGAAAGCTCATAAATCAGCCCCTCCCCCCCCCCAAATAAAATACTACATACTAAATATATGATGTGATAAATCCAGAAAATTAAGATGTGAGAGTGTGCAGGGATAGAATGTAAGTTTTGCACGTCACAAAACATTTTTGGATATCACCAGGAACTCTCCCGTTGTCTTTGTAATTGTCTGCCATTATTAAAGCTGCAGTGTGTAGAATTTTGGGTTTTATTTCCTAGCAGATTTTGTAGAAAGTAATTTTAATATCCATAAGTACATTTAATTTAGTGAATAATAGCTGAAAACATTTTTTGAATATTTTTTTTTTCTCCTTAGAAAGGGTCTCATATATGTCCATATTTCTGCA
>OX442371.1:2251944-2256944 GCA_949357725.1 Hyperoplus immaculatus
TTGTGACGTCGCATAAAACTTTGTGACGTCTCCACGCGGATGTTTCCATGTATGGTAATGCTGTCACTTCCCTGTTCGCGTCTGCCTCGCGTCTGCCTCGCGCCCTTATAGGTCCATGCTCGCGCTTCCCGCCACTGAAAGTGTTCCGGAAGGAAGGTAACCAATCACAACGGAGTGGGGTTTGCAGGAGGGGGGGAGGGGAGCGGAGATGGCCGAAGCACAGGCGGAGGGAGCCGAAGCACACACACTCAAGTGTTGACAGGATGTGCTGGATCGCCAAAATAAGAGAAAGAGCTTCCCGAAAATCTACATAGTTTTTTGTGATGTGATTCGTGTCAGGTTGCTCTATAGCAGTGTAAAACAAGAAATTAAGACCAGAAAAGTAGCATAATAGGTCCTCTTTAAGGCAGCCCATTTAGATTTCAGGCATTTTCATGTTGAGATACGATTACTCTTCCTTACTTACGCCTTACACCCCTACTGGGGTATAGGCCGTCGACAAGGGTCCTCCAGTCTCTTGGTGTCTGCCTGGAGGTCCCGGTGCCAGGTGTTTTTAGGACGTCCTCTGCTTCCCTTCCCTTGAGGGTTCCAGGTCAGAGCCTGTCTGGTGGTGCTTGGTTGTGGTTTGCGTAATGTGTGCCCGATCCATCTCCATCTCCATCTTCTTCGTCCAATTTCGTCTGCTGCTGGGGGTTGTTTTGTTCTTGTCCACAGATCGTTGCAGCTGATCTTGTTCGGCCAGTAGATTTTCAGGATTCTTCTGAGACATTTGTTCATGAAGGTTTGCACTTTATTTATGAGATACGATTACTCAGTTTATATGATTGTCGAAATGAACAAGAATTGTGTATATTCTACATCACGGTCTCAGAGATTTGATAACAACATACGCACAGTTGACCTTTTTAAGTGTTTTAAATTTAGTATGTGATACCGAATACATTAAAGGAATACTTCCCCCATATTGAACCTGCGTTCTATCATTATAAAATGGCTATTTATATGTAAGGAAAGAGGTTTGTCTTGACTCACTCTTCACATGGCCCAGCTTTCCTGATATCCACACCCCACATTTTACATAGCGACCTAGGGAATGACGCATTTCGCGTCATTCCCTAGGTCGCTATGTTGGGCCCGGAGACTACAGACCCTCTAGTTCCGCACATTTTTATGCCAACCAATAAGGAATGAGGGAGGCGGGACCTCCCTCACGAGATGTAAACAGAAGGTCCGCCATGTTTCTTCCCCGCTAAGCGAGAAGCCGAAACACCAACCATGGCAGAAGGAGATGTTCCATTAGAAAAGCCTGAAGGGGATTTTTTATGTTTACTGTAGTGAACGGACATTCGTGTCTACCTGTATACACCGGATATAGCGAGGAAGAGAGGTGATAGTCGTAAGGAGGAAGAGGAGACGCTAGCTGTAGCTACTCTAGCAGCTGCTACATGCTGTGGCCGAGGAGCCCCGCCGCTGTGCCTGGTGTGTTCGCGGCGTTCACTTTTAGAAACTCCACCGTAGCTTTGCTCCACATATGGAAAGAGGGACCCCGGAGACATATTTCAGTATTGAGAAGGGGAACTGGAGGCGCCAGCCACAGGCCGCGGGGAGAGACGGACGTCGACCACAACACAGTAAGTTTTTATTTTTACTCTTTCATCACCACCACACATCTTGTGTTTGCCTTTCTTTTTTTCCCCGGCACTTGTGTTAGCCGATCAGAGCAGCTACACAGCGCTTTATTAATGGGAATTATCAGAGAAAAAGTCATGTAGCAACAGGCTGCAGCAGTGAGACACAGTCTGTGTGGGGGAAACAAAAACTGCGAGCTAGTCTAGATGCAGTGCACAGACGTGTGTGACCATGTGTCCCGGGCGTAAACACGGCACAAGTGTTATATCTTATTACAGTTTTGAATCCTCTTCTAAAATGTCTTATTGGCACTAAGTTTGGTAACATGGGCAGCAAAACTAATGTGACGTTACCTTGCAGTTCTTTTTCATGTAAGCTACTGCAGGCTAAAATTAACTTGCCTTAGTAATATTTTGCTCAATGTTTTATAGACAATATCGCCGATTCATGCCATTTCCTGGCGTGAATCCTGCAAAGAGAGAGACCCAGGACCGTGGCTATCAAGAGACAAGAGCAGCTGTGACCAGAATGACCGGAGCCAACACACTACACATTTTATTTTGATAAATAGTTGTTCATATTTTTGCGATTAAAACTTTGAATTCAAGTTGGTTGATGTGGTTTGTCTACTAACCAGAGTTCTGTTCAACTCAAGTACTATTAGAGAAATACTCATTTCTACTGGGGTAAAAGGTTGAGGACAATCTTCAGATGCTGAGCTACTGCATTCAATAACTAAGCAAATGTGTAGTGTTGATAGCTTGCCGGACATGTTTACATTGACCATATTACTCGTGGATGGTCTCGTTTCAAACATGACAATCTAAGCTTTCTAACGGTGTATGGCATGACTATATTCACCCAAGGGTCATTGAAATAATAAGCCGATTAATGTGTGTAGTGTGACAATAGCTTGCCGGACTGTTTACATTGAAAGCTAACGAGTTAACCGCTAACACTATTATTGCTGTGAGCAACCATATTACTTGTGGAGGTCTCGTTTTAATCAAAAGGTTGAGGACAAACTTCATGCTGAGCTACTGTATTCAATAAATAAACAAAAAATGTATGCTATCAATATAGAAATGTGAGCTTACTTCATTGTAATATATTCGATAGCTTAGTTATTTTTCTGGTTTATCTGTGTTTTTTCCTGTGATTGTGTCAGTATGCTGGACCTACCTTGCATCCTTGTGATTTTATAACATATTTTACCTCATAAATTGTAGATTAAAAACAATATGACATACAGTAATCTGTGCATCAAAATCAGTAACTATTGTTCAGCCTACAACCAACAAGTCTGTAATGGTGAACATGGTGTAGACAGGAGTCCAAGGTAAGGTGCAACAACATAAGATATTTTATTGTTTACAAAGCAAAATCTTATGACATCATGCTCAATGCTATAGAAACAATGTAACACACAATGAGACAATTCTTAAAAGTAAAATGTCCAATATACGACCAGGATAAAGATAAGATATACAGGATGAGCTACAAACAAAATATTTACAATAGGTCTAGAGGTGTGAGGACATAGTATTAGCAGAGCCTTAGATGGGATGCTGCTGAGGAAGGGGTCTGATATCCTCTCTGTGAAGCTCACTGCAGCCTCCTTGGGCACTGGTTACAGTTGAGTGGGAGACTGTAGACATCGGATTCTGAAATCACCATAAAATATGACAGTTAGGCTACTATAAGTGAAACGTTAGCTTTGAGCACTCACTGAAAATGAGAGCGGATGAAAACTTTTTTTCTTTAGTTGCCTTACAAACACCCAAACTGTTGTAACATTAGTCTGTTTCTGAAACAGTTTAGGAAGGCCCCATCCTCCCTCCCCCCAGACAGCAGCTATAATTGCAAAAGTCTTACCTGTACGCGAGTGCGTTCTGCAGGAGGTGGTGCATTAGAAAAGTCTATAGGACAGGGTCCCGGTCCGCATACGTCCCTCCCGTCCAGAGTGTCCTCTTCTTGCCCAGAATATTTAGTTTCAGACTCCGGTTTGAAGGCTAGGCTATATTGTTGATAGCGCGCAGCATGTGGGCCTAGCAGCAGGCATGTTGAAAAACTATCTTGAAAACTGTAGCAAACTTAGCCAAGTGCGCGTTTCCTTCCCTCCGTTTTACAGTGAAACCGGAAAATGTGTATATTTTATAAAAAAAATAATTCATTGTGGAATCTAAATAGTGTCTGTATTTGTCGAGGTATCGCCCACAACTGTACTTGGAAGTTGTTGTTGTTTTCCAACTCTCATCAGTCAGACAGACGAGACCATGGACGAGACGCTATGCTCGAGACTACATGGGAAATGTGGGCGGGGCCTTGGAGGACTGTGAGCGCAGTGCATTGTGGTAGTAGGAGGATTTCTGACTTCAGATGCAGAGACAGCAACAGAGACCATAAAAACACTCTTTTTGCCTTTTCTCAGGCTAGGATGAACCGATTTCTAAAATTTTTGCACATTTATACTACATAGGATCATAGAGTTCAATACACCTTCATGGTTCCACCGGGGGAGTAATTCTTTAAGTGTTTGGTATTTTGTGCCTTGAAGGCTCCGTTGAGGGCGCAACACACACCCGTTTACCTTTAAATGTTGAGTATCCGCTCACCAAACCTTAACCTCGAAAACAAAGCTAAGGAAGCACATTCCTGAACACATCCCAAGACACCTTTTTATACTGATGTCTCTGTCCCTCTCTACCTTTTAGGAGTCTGTGTGTGTGTGTGTGTGTGTGTGTGTGTGTGTGTGTGTTGAGGAGATTTCAAACAGACCCAAATAGCTAGATGTGGTTCACTGGGAGGAAGAGGAGCGTGAGACCCGGCCGGCGGACGTCCAGTCTGAACCTGAAGGGAACGTCAAAGGAAACGACTGCGACATTGAAGAACAGTGAGTGTGAAGTGACAGGCCGTGTCTTCAAGGCCACACACACACACACACACACACACACACACACACACACACACACACACACACACACACATTAACAATCGCACACACACACACACACATATTAACAATCGCACACACACACACACACACACACATTAACAATCGCACACACACACACATTCACAATCGCACACACACACACACACACACACACACACATATTAACAATCACATACACACACACACACACACACAATTGCACACCCACACACGCACGCACGCACGCACACACGTATGCACGCACGCACGCACACACGTATGCACGCACGCACGCACACACGTATGCACGCACGCACGCACACACGTATGCACGCACGCACGCACGCACACACACACACACACAGACGGTTCCGGTTTCGCGTGTCTTCAAGGCCGGTGACGGATATCAGTCAAACACACGCACGCACGCAAGCAC
>OX442371.1:2264063-2269063 GCA_949357725.1 Hyperoplus immaculatus
ACCCCAACCCTTTCGAATAATAACAGAAGCTACAGTGGCCTTCAAGGACAAGAACAATTCTAAATTTTAAACAATGCACCTGATGACATTCCAACTATGACACTTTCAAGATGGCGGCACTAGGCCTTGGTCCAAAATATGCAGAAATATGGACATACATGAGACCCTTTCTAAGGGGGGAAAAAAAAATTTAAAAAAAAAATGTTCAGCTATTATGCACTAAATTAAATGTACTTATGGATATTATAATTACTTTCTACAAAATCTGCTAGGAAATAAAACCCAAAATTCTACACACTGCAGCTTTAAGAGATAGTAAAAAAACAGAATACACATCAAGATTCAAGATTAGACATTAATACATTTAGACAGCGATGTAGAACGGCTGCAATGAGAATTACTCAAATGACAATATAGTTATTTTCTATATAGTTTTTGCAGTACATTTACACTAAGCACAGTACACTAAGCTTATGAAACGGCCTTATGTGTTTTTATATATATAGTGGGCGTCCTGGGGAAATGCACCTGCTGGAAGACCAAGAAGAAGAAGAAGAAGTACTATAGAATAAATAACTAAACACATCTTCACCTCATCACTTGATATTGTGGAAAGACTTGAGGCAGTGGTGGATGATGCCATCTTTTAGTAACTATAGCTTCTTGTCCTTGAAGGCCACCGTAGCTTCTGTAAATTCACCCACAAAGGGACGGGGTTAGCAAGGGAGCGTGGACACTCAAGAATCTTACTCTAAATACCCCTATAACACACACACACACACACACACACACACACACACACACACACACACACACACACACTAAATATTTGAAATCCAATTTTTCATGGACTTAGGTTATTAGAAAAAAAAGGTTATTTAAGCTTTCCAACTGATCCTCACAATCTTGTTCCAATCACGCTGGCTTAGTGTATCAAGACGAGAATGTGTGTGTGGTCAGAAAAAGGATGTGGTCTCATATTCAACATTGTATTTTCTGTGTGTGTGTGTGTGTGTGTGTGTGTGTGTGTGTGTGTGTGTGTGTGTGTGTGTGTGTGTGTGTGTGTGTGTGTGTGTGTGTGTGTGTGTGTGTCTGTCTGCCTGTCTGTCTGTCTGCCTGTCTGTCTGCCTGTCTCTGTCTGTGGTCAAACAAAGGATGTGGTGTAGTTTTCAACAAATTGTATGTTCTGTCTGTCTGACTGTCTGTGTGTGTGTGTGTGTGTGTGTGTGTGTGTGTCTCTCTCTGTCGGTCTGTCTGTCTGACTGTCTGTGTGTGGTCAAACTCCACTGCTAAGAATTAAAGCGGTTCTGGCGATTTTGCCATTGACAATGAGAAGGCTATTTATGAACGCTTCATTTCATCTGACACATGGCAGCACCAAGCCCAGGTAGTCCATACTTGTCAAATAAACACAATGAGGCTTCAAATTAAGTACATTTGGGGTGTGTGTGTGTGTGTGTGTGTGTGTGTGTGTGTGTGTGTGTGTGTGTGTGTGTGTGTGTGTGTGTGTGTGTGTGTGGTGGATATTTTTTTCCACTTCTTTCGAGGATTTTTTTCTGGGATCATATGTGCGCTAAATCAAAAATCGAGACGAGCCTTCGAATATAAAAAAAAGTTGACAAATTGGTTAGAACAACCGTAACCTAACGTCTGTGTGTGTGTGTGTGTGTGTGTGTGTGTGTGTGTGTGTGTGTGTGTGTGTGTGTTAGTCTTCAAGTGGTATAACAGATCACATCACAGTGCATCTCGACCAAAAAACTATGCAGAGAAACCCCTCCCGGTTGGGACACACTAGTTTATTTTGAAGCGCTCCCAACGGCAGTATAAAGCCAGACGCAGGTTGGAGTATGAAACTAAGTCTTAAAATAAAGTCGCCTGTTGCTTTCAACGCACTGATTTACAACACACAAACACACACACACACACACAGGGACACACACACACACACACAGGGACACGCACACGCACACAATACACACACACACACACACACACACACTCTCCTGGAACAGATTTGACACGGTGTATACTATGCTCTCTGTCCGTCCAGCAACCTGTCACTCAAACGGACGGCAAGCCAGGGCAGCCAAAAGTCAAGAGGTGGGATGATAATAACTGGGCAAATAACACTGTTCTAAAAAGAGATGGATGAAGATTTAAATATATTTGCGCTAGAAAATATGAGAGTATGAGTCTTTCTTTAGCATTTAAAGGTGCAGTCAGTGATTCTTTTGTATAAATCACTTTGTCAAAATCAGTGAATATCTCCTCACGATAACGCTATCTGTCTGTACTGTGTGTGTCCACTGAAAAAAAAATCCAGTGTTAATTCACAGCCTAGGCTCATGTTGTTAGCTATGGTGGGCCCTCCTTTGTTAACCTATCCCTTATCTACATACCAGTTTACAGAGCCTAGGTTGTCTATTAACACCAGGTTTTTTCTCAGTGCACACTGTAACATACAGGTAGTGGGATTGTGAGGAGATGTTCACTGATTTTGACAAAGAAAACTATTTTGAAAACAAGCGTTCTCCAGAATCACTGACTACACCTTTAAACTAAATAGGTCACTATTGTGATGCGTTGAAATATATGATAGATGAAATTTGGGACTCTTAATAATGCGTTTTGAGAGTAAAATTCACATAATAAACCTTCCAAATCATCATAAAAGGGATCTCTCTCTCACACACACACACACCCTCTTGAAGGTTTAGTATAGTGGAGTTTCAGGTTGCTACGTAATGGAAGGTATTTGTTCATGTCACTCAAAGAACACCACAAAAATGAAGTCTGCCCCTTACTGTATATTAGGTTTCGGGGCGCATTTTTGTGTGTCTTTGAATGAACACACACACACACACACACACACACACACACACACACACACACACACACACACAGAGCCAATGCAAGCAAATCCACTTCATAGACTCTTAACCACATGTGATCTGACAGATACCAGGGTTGGAAATGTCTTCTAGTCAAATGTTCATTACTGTACATTGTTTCTCACTGGCAGTAGCCCATCAGACGTGCTCTCATCCTATCCGGTCAGGACTGGCTTTTTAAGGTGAGACAGTGCAGACACAAATAGAATCTTTTCAAGCATTGTCTCAATATTGTTTGTTTTTTTTCTCAATACTCTGAACGAAAAATCTCAACTCTCAACTTTTCATAATTATTCTCAGGGCTATTCTGAAGGTTATTAAAGAAGGGTTTTCATAGTTTGTTAATGGTCTGATTTATGAGACATTTTTTTATTTATTTTTTAAAGCTGCAGTGTGTAGAATTTTGGGTTTTATTTCCTAGCAGATTTTGTAGAAAGTAATTATAATATCAATAAGTACATTTAATTTAGTGCAAAATAGCTGAAAACATTTTTTTGAATTATTATTTTTTCCCTTAGAAAGGGTCTCATATATGTCCATATTTCTGCATATTTTGGACCAAGGCCTAGTGCCGCCATCTTGACAGTGTCATAGTTGGAATGTCATCAGGTGCATTGTTTAAAATTTTGAATTGTTCTTGTCCTTGAAGGCCACTGTAGCTTCTGTTATTATTCTAAAGGGGTGGGGTTACCCAGGGAGCGTTGCATTCTAGAACTTTGTAGAACTTTCTTGATGATGTCATATTACACACTGCACCTTTAAACATGCCAAAAAATGCATTTTAAACACCAATAGTAGTTTTATTAATAGAAAGAAAGAAAAGGAGCATCCAAAATCTGTTCTATTGGACTAGCTAATAGAATAACATGGAATAAACTCATGTGTTGTAAAGAATGAAATAAAGATCAGACATCTAGCTTCTTTCAAGGTGATATTTATCAGTTAAAAATGTTACCCAATTCACCTGCAGTGTCTCGCCTTAAAAGTCAACATTCTAAATCGTTAGAGTGGCGAACAACCTCCAAATGATACTGTAACGTGCCAATGATTCTGCTGCATGAACCTAAAACTAGATAACATTGGCAGGTGGCTGATATTTCCCTCCCTGGTTGTGGACACATGAAAACAGGCAAACGTGCATCACTTCGTTTTTTCAACCTAACATGCTGGTTTGGTCAACTCAGGGGTCAAAGATTAAAGGTGCAGTCAGTGATTCTGGAGAACGCTTGTTGTTCAAAATCACTTTTTGTCAAAAATCAGTGAATTTCTCCTCACGATCCCGGTACCTGTCCATATAGTGTTCACACTCAGCCTAGGCGTAGCCACAATACAGACATGTAGCAGATCATGAGGAGATATTCACTGATTTTTTTTTACAAAAAGTGATTTTGACAACAAGCGTTCTCCAGAATCACTGACTGCACCTTTAAGTTGTTAACAGGGTCAGTCATGGACGGGGTGGGGGGGTTTGGTTCACATCACTCTGTTAACCTCAAACGACCCAGAGATCACAGATACTCACCGGTAAAGTCGCGTGTTGCACGGGCGTTCCCTATACGGCCAAGAAACATAAACCGGGAATGAATTTAGCACTTGGCAAAAACAGAACACAACTCTAGTGTTGTTAAAGGGAGACATGAAAACAAACGCACACTCCCCTCAAACTAAAATCTACTAAGACAGGGACACTTTTTCCACCTATGTGTGCACAGCATTTATTTATTATACAGGTAAATCCCATTGAGACCGGAGACTCTTTTTCAAGGGAGACCAGTTCCCATTCACACGTTACCATTCACACACACATTCATACACCGATAGCAGCAGCAGCTACCATGCAGGGTGCAGGCTAACTATCAGGAGCAGTTTAGGGTTCAGTGTCTCTTTGCCCAGGGACACTTGGACGTGTGGCGGGGAGACGGGGGATCGAACCACCGACCTTGTATTTGAGTGGTCGACCGCCCTACACACTTCACCACAGCCGCCCTTTAGCGCACGTTTAGGCCCCTTGAGGCGATATACTAATCTAGTTTTAACTGGCACCAAAGCGCCATGGACAACTCAGTCAGCCCTAGACACACACAACGGGGGAAGGAGCCGCCACAGCTG
>OX442371.1:2274063-2291563 GCA_949357725.1 Hyperoplus immaculatus
TACATCTCTACTAGGGGTGTGAACGTTTACAAAAATGTCTAACCGTGTACACGACGGAATTTTTTTCGTGTACACGGTTAACCGTGACGTCACTGTCTTAGCGCGCCAGCCGTCCTGTAGGCGCGCGCACACACACACACACACGCGCGCGTTCGTTCGCCTGTAAACACACAGTTGAAATGAACTACGCTCGTTTACACACCTCTTATAATAGGTCCATGGCACAAACACAAACACACCTGACATGTGCGCCGTCATTATCGCGCTTCATTCATTTCCTGATTAATTTTGCCTATCGCTTTCTACATGTCCACGTTCATGCAGGTTGAACCAACACATTCTCATTCCGAACGCGTCGATAAGCTCCGCTTGGTCAGGGGCTATTGGCGTCAGCTGCTATCGCAAAAGGGTACCCGTGTGCGTCTTCATTCCACGCAGGGGGGTTCTCAACTCATTTCAATGTAACCCCTCCGCGGCATATATGAAGCCAAGGGAACGCGCATATTAACCCGATGGCATCTTATAGAGACGCTATGAGCATTCATCCCATTGGCTAACGGACGAACCGATGGCTGCACATAGAGACTACTTAAAGCATTCATCCCATTGGCTAAAGGAGCACCTGAAATCATGAAGTATTCTCACTGTCAGTGTTTACATTAAACGTGTTTCTAATTACATTTCTAGCGAGAAATATACCTTTTACTTGCATAATCTTCAGTCAGTGAATGTGTCTGATCTTTAGTTTGATAGTTATTAGGAATATTTTATGGTCTCGCTTGCCCATTCGCTTGCCACACGTTTCAATGACGTCAGGTTGCTAGGGACGCTGCTATCGCTAAACAAGCAGCTCACATGTTTTCCGCTGTTGTGTTAATAAACTGTTACTTTATGTAACTTTTAATGATATCATCTTATTAGAAACACATGTATCTGAGTGCAAGGGTGACGTGTTGTTTAGATTGCTGATAGGTTAGCCTGCTGCATCCACATCCTTCTAAACAGTTGTTAGCATTAGCCTAGCCCGGCCGAACAGGAAATGGTAACAGCGAGGAAGGAAGAAGAAACCTGCTCGCCGAGTCAAGAGCTCACGCCTGTTTGCATAGCTGGAGGACCACCAACCATGCTACCAACAGGGGGCGACCATGGGGGCGACCATTGATGTCAATGTCAACATTACAGCAAACAAAGAAAAAGATTAGCATCTTTCGATCTGGTAAGTTGAGCATGCGTCAGATGCTGTTTTAATTTATTAATATCTTTGTTTGAAAGGGGTTTTATAAGATTGTCCATTGATGTTGTCATGCTATGTATATTTATGTAGCTGTAAAATAGAAAGCAACTAATGTTAGACTTAGTTAAAACGTAGGATAACGTCAACAAGTTCAACTATAGCCTTTTACTTGATAGCTAACGTTAGCTGAAAGGCTATATTTTTTTTAAATTTTATTTAAACATTGTTGTGTACAAAGTCAGTTAGAAATACATATACTGAAGGTTGATAAAACCTAAACAGCATCTTCGTAAATGGTCATTAGTTGTTAAAAACAATTATATATCTTGTCAGAGGACGATAAAAAGCATAATATATAATAATATGAAAGTATGAGCCTTAGGACAACATAGTTTTAATAATCTGTTTACATTATCTAAAAGGCTATCCCTTACAGGAGCATAAGGTGCATATAAAGGTAATTAGGCAACTTCAAAGGAAGGAGAAATACTTTCAAGCATATACATTTAAACAAAAATTAAACACATATATCCACATGAAAATGTAATTATAGTAAAATAGGGAAATAATAAAAATCTAAGCAACATTAGATCATTTTTACAGGTTCATTTTCATTGAGCACTTCTTTTAATCACCGTCTAGTCTATTATCTGAACGAGCCCCACGCGAATTGGACGGAAATCACATTTGAAAAAACATAATAAATATTGATGTCAGTGAGGTTGTAATGTGTTCATTCGAGCAGGTTAAGAGCAAAGGATCTCTTCCTCTACTTAAATTTAAGCTGGTTTAAAAGGAGAAATAAAATACCTGATTTAATCTAATCAAAAGTAGTTGCCTGAGGTTACGGCTTGTGATCTGCCAGCCAGTGTGTTCCTGGTGTGTGCAACCACATCCGGTGTGGCCCTAACGTTACAGGACCCTTTTATTCTCATCCATCTTTATTCAGTAATAAGGTCATTATTAAGGTCAAGTCTTCATTATTTTATTGTAAGTGTGATCTATTCGGAAAAGGTCCATTTTAAAAATCGCTATTTGGCTCTAGCCTGTATTTAACCTAAACTATAATGTTGTACTGTGGGGCTTTTCCTTAACTTAAAGCGGCTACGAGTAACATTTAAATATCTTTTAAACAGCCTCATGTTTCCTCTGATAATCATAAATTACCTTTAACAGCAAACGAGACCATCAGTGCAAAGAAAGACGTTTTTAAATAGTTTTTATTACTGCTTTTGGTCTGGTCGCACACCCAGTCCGATTTTCGGTTCGCTCGTGCAGGCTCTATGGTCACATATCCATATTGGTCGCAGATTTCAGTGTGGCGCAGCAACATGATTTGAGAAGCCTATCCCTCCAGGTGAGGGAAGGGGAGCGGGAGCCTTGTTTGAGACAGTGGGGCGACTGTGGCTCAGTTGGTAGAGCGGGTCGGCCGATGATCAAAGGGTTGGAGGTTCGATCCCCGCCCTGCCACCTGTGTCATAGTTTTTGTGTCCTTGGGCAAGACACTTCACCCACCTTGCCTCGTGTGAATGTTGATAGTTAGCCTGCTATCGGTGTATGAATGTGTGTGTGAATGGTAACGTGTAAATGGGAACAGGTCTCCCTTGCAAAAGAGTCTTCGGACTCAATGGGATATACCTGTATAAATAAAAAAAGGAGTTATTTGTCGTCATAATGACTGATAACGGGGCTGAACCATCAAAGAACAAAATTAAAATGCAATGAAGAAAAGCTAAAAGGGAGAGTGATATAGGCTACGGGGGACGAGGGCGTTGCCAAGCAACGTGTATACAATTTCACGAGAGCGAAACTAGACTGCAGTGTTTACTCCTAAATGAATGAGCGGTTGGTACTAACACAAAGTTTGCTTTGCTAAATAGTCATTATTTACATCAACAACACAAACACATTACCTCATCGTGATCCATACTAACTGCCGTCTCTCGTTCATTCGCTTTCTGTGAGGACACGTCTTTCAGCTCCGTGAGAGAGAGTAGTTAGGTGACACTGCTGCATCAACTTATTGCAATCAGGTGCGTGTGGCAGTGACTGGCATTAGTTCATGCAGTGTCAAAACCACTCTCACGGAGCCGAAAAGAGTCCTCACACTTTCAACACACGGACATGCACTATATTGCGCCCTTCTCAGTTCACACTCGCACGCCTGTCACGCGCTAGTAAACAGGTTTGCGACAGCGGGCGTCGTAAAAATACTACCGCTTTTGTCCAAAGGGGACGCCAACGTGCCATGTTACTCGTAGTGGCTTTAAGGCTTACACATCCCTGACAAAAGTTAATAATCGTGAATGATCATGTTGACTTAACAATGTACTGATTTTATGTCAATAATTCAGCTAGGTTAAGTAGATATCAACTGTAATTCTGAATGAGACTAAACATGGATGGTTGAAGAGAAGGTCCATTAAGCATCATTTTACATTCTCTTTTAACAGTTCTGCATTTCTAACGTAATATTTCCTGGAAGTCTTGTTGCAAGATAAATAATAGTGTTTTCATTTTCCTCTGTTTTACAGATCCCGTCTTTTCCTGCTCTTTAATATCGATAGATTTTAATTCACAAAAAACAACGGCAGGCCACCCCCTTCTATAATACATAAAAAGATAGACGATAAACACACGCATCACGCAACAAGCATATACTCACTCACTTGGTGATATGCCACTGTTAAGGCCTTTGCACACCGGGCGTGTTTTATTCGTGCGATTAATCCGTTAATTAACGAACGTATACAGAGTCAATACAAGCTTCCACACCAGCGCCGTCATTTCGCATTGCAAATTTGCGTTTTTTATTTTTTCGAACTGAGTTTCATTTTTCTGGGACGTCGCTTCTAAAGTGAGACGCGTCAAAATTCACATTTCAAAACATTCGCTTTTACTTTGCGTTTATTCGCGTTGCGCCCGGTGTGCAAAGGCCTTTAGACATTTTTCTAATAATTTCAGCTAGTCTTTAATCTTGTGCTGACAGATAAAGTGGCTCCTGTAATCCACCAGATATCCACCAGTTAATATCACACCATTTCTTTTCAACAGAGCCAAAGTCCATACTATGATTATGACATGCTGACCATACATGCCATTGGGTGATACAAGCGGAAGCAAGATGGTCTACATCTTGCTTTGTCTTGCAGATATGTCGAGGTATGTGCCAAATTACATGAAAAACATCTGGTTTACTGACCATATTAACAAACAACTAATTTTCTGAATGGGCTCTTAATCACAAAAAACATTTTATGATATTTCAAAGTTGACAATGAGAATGTTGTGCCAAAAGCTGGGTTTTTTGTTGTCTTTCTTTAACTGCAGACTTTGCAAAAGGCTGAGGCTGCGTCTCAGAAATTAACCGATTTGTGCAGTGACCTTGACTGCCCTGAGGACATGGTGCACTAGTGGGTAGAAGACGTGAGACAGTGGGCGAAGGGTGGTAAAGTATTTTCTAAACATTTTTCTATGTAGTTTTAGACTTAAAGCCACTACGAGTAACTTTGTCCGTTGGCGGCCCCTTTGGACAAAAGCGGTAGTATTTTTACGACCCCAGCTGTCGCAAAGCTGTTTTCTAGCGCGTTCCGTCCGTGCGAGAGTCAAATGAATAGGACACAATATAGTGCATGTCCGTGTAGCCTATTGAAAGTGTGAGGGCACCGGACTCTTTTCGGCTCCGTGAGAGTGGTTAGTGACTCTGCATCAACTAATGCCAGTCAGAGCCAAACACACCTGATTGCAATTAGTTGATGCAGCAGTGTCACCTAACTACTCGTCTCTCACGGAGCTGAAAGATTACGTGTCCTCACAGAAAGCGAATGAACGAGAGACGGCAGTTAGTAGGCTATGGATCACGATGAGGTAATGTGTTTATGTTGTTGTAAATAATGACTATTTCAGATGAATAATGGTAATCTGATGATGGTGAAGCAAAGTAAACTTTGTGTTAGTACCAACCACTCATTCATTTAGGAGTAAACACTGCAGTCTAGTTTGTTCCGGTTAGCTCCCTTGAATGTTTACACGTTGCTTGGCAACGTCCTCCTCCCGCCCGTCTATCACTCTCCCTTTTAGCTTTTCTTCATTGCATTCTTTTTTATTTCTTTGATGGTTCAGCCCCGTTATCAGTCATTATGACGACAAATAACTGTCTCAAACAAGACTCCCGCTCCCCTTCCCTCACCTGGAGGGATAGGCTTCTCAAATCGCGTTGCTGCGCCACACTGAAATCTGCGACCACTGAAAATCTGGGTGTGCGACCAGACCAAAAGCAGTAATAAAAACTATATAAAAACGTCTTTCTTTGCACTGATGGTCTCGTTTGCTGTTAAAGGTAATTTATGATTATCAGAGGAAACATGAGGCTGTTTAAAAGATATTTAAATGTTACTCGTAGCTGCTTTAAGTACTACTGTATAACATAAGTATGAAATATTAAATACAAATTCTACGGAAAAGCTTGTGGTAGAATTGAAATTTGTTCTCAAGTCAAGGCATGTAGTCGTTTTTCTAGTTTTCACTTGTTGTAGTAATAATCCTGAGAGGTTGGGTGCATTCACACTTTACAGGTTTGTCTTGATTGCAGTGAACCAGGCTTCATTTTTAAGGCTTGTTTTCGTCTGTCCCTGTGTGAAAGACCAAATAAGTGGACTTTGACTTGAACTAAAAGCTGTTACCATAGATTTTGGGCTTTAAATAAATAAACCTAAATGTTAATTTTTTTTTTTACCTAAAATTATTTTAATTTATAATGTCCCTGCTCCACTAGAGGCAATTATATTATCCTTGTTTTTACTTCTATCCTTCAAAGAAAGCAAAGTCAAGAGAGTCAAGGCTCGCATGTGTCCTGGAGGAAGAGAGACCAGGATGGAAACATTGATCCCCCAAATTATTAGGAAGTATCGATCTGGTCAGAAAAATAAAATGGTTTTACTGTTCACAATTTTCAATGCACTCAGTCACTAATAATTTTTCCTCCATGTTTTGTGTTTTCAGTTAAGCCCCAGGGAGCTTCCAGAAGTGGACGAGCCACAGGCGACGGAGATTTCTCAGGAGGTCCCTAGTCTTGGTATGCATATTTAATTGTGAAATCTTGTATACAGTCAACCTTAGCCACACATTAAATATTGTTTTTTTTTATTAATAGATCAGTGTAACTGACTCCTTTTTCCCCATATAAGATAAACAGCTTCAGAATCTCAGAGAGCTTCTGAGTTCGGTTACTGTCCCAGCATCAGCAGAACAGGAGGAGGACACACCAACGGTATGTTTCCTCTTCCTTTTGCTTTTTGTATCCCACCAGAAGGTGATGGGATGTCAGGCATGTAAATGGTTTACTATTATCCTTATGTGCTGTGATATTCAGTATTGGTCAAATATGATTTTCTGTTTTCAGGTCCATACAACTTGTGCTTGCCCACTGTGTGCTGTCCAAATTGTTCCTACAAATGGACCCTGGGGAAGAGAATTCTCAGAGGAAAAATTGTAAAAAGATGAACCGGAGGGCTGATAGCTTAGAAATACTTTGTGTTTTCTCTTTATTAGTATTAGTTGGGTTTAGGAAAAGGAAGTCCTAGATCCGACAGTCCAATGCGTGGCTCCATCTTTTCTTTTCTTTTAACCAGTCCTCTAGACACTTGTAGTTTTGAGTTTGTTTAATAAATTGTATTGTATTATTTAATAAAACTTAAATTTGGTTTCTGTGTCTTTAATCTTATATGTTGCTGGTCACTAAGCACCAGCCAACCAGTGTTTTGGGGAGGTAACAGTCATGTAATCACTGTAGAACAGAAACAGATGGTATTGCTAACTTTCATACTTTGTGTTGCAAATGTAGATGACTTTGAGTAGATGACTTTTTGAGGTTTTTGTATGTTAAATCTATTTAAGACATTACTATTATAATAAGCAGTGTGGTTGTCTCTAACATAGCAACATTTGCTCAAAGTTGTATTTTATCTGGTGAAATGCATGAAAACATACCCTACATGTCAGTAGGCATAACTCACCCACCTACTTGCAGCTATACTCAATGCTTTAAACTCAATGTATGCTGAAATAATATACAATTGTTAATTTATTAACTTAACTTAACTTAATTTATTAAGTCATGGCAGCATTAGGGTTATCACGTGTCTCATTTACAACTTACAAACTAAATTATTCAGAGACCACTCAAATTCTCCATGACTTCCAATTTGTTTTGATAAATGAAAGTGGACCTGTGGATGAGAGGGAGAACGAGGAGGAAGAGATGCGGATGAAGAGAAAAAGATGCAGAGGGAGACTTTCCATGTTTATGTATTTATTAATGTAGAGATGCTGATTTGACTCATTTTCATTTGTCTCCATTGTGTTGTTATGGACGCCGAAAGTACATTCACGTTATTTTCATTTCCAACTCAAACAGGAACATTTCCTAACTCTAAACGTAACTTTAGGGCAACAGTTGTCCTTCAATACCGAGAATACATTTCATTCTTATTTATTGTTTACTTTTGCCAAGGAAGAAGTAGTAGACACAACAATAAATGACTGGGGCAGTGGGCTTCCTCCGCTGCACTACCAAGGGGCATGCGGACGAGTTCCGCGAGGCGGGCCATTAGGCGACTTCCGCCGGGCATAGTTGTGGCGGAACTAGCGCGTTCGGCAACGGTTTTAACACTTCTGCCCAAAATATCTTAAATAGACAACATATCAACCTTTTTTTAAGTGAGATGAAATGGCTTTAATGTTATAATGAGATCGGCTTCCCTAAATATGTCATATAAGATCCAATAAATCTATTTTATCTCAACCCTAATTTGCAAACAACCAGAACTACTGACCCAAATACCCCATTTGTACAATACCAGCCAATATTTCACAAACAAACTATTATTTGTAATGTAGAACTTATATTGCAGTGTATCAACAAGTTCGGCAGTTCCCTACAGTTTATGTCTGTAACAGATAAGTTATATATGTATTACACAAATATTTAACCCCAACCCAGCTCGAAAACGAGAAAAACTACAACTATGGCTAACTACAGTATTTGAGTGCATGACGCATCGCTGGGAAATGTAGTTTTATAAAAAGATTTAATTGTTTTCATTAATTGGAACTTGAATTATTCTAAATTGAGAGTACTGTGAGGTGTTTCATGTGATGCTTTACACATTTATGTAATCTGATTTAAAATATCTTATAATTAAATGGTTGAAATGTTATGTAAACTATAAATTACCCAAATGTTATATTGCCCCTAGGTGTGTATTATATCACATTATAGCCCAGGCCTGGACATTTCCATAACTGTTAGTTCCATGTCTGTACGACCTTTTGAAGCTGAATTATGAGCCTTCAAGCATGCACTAAGGTCAAGGTTCAAAGGTCAGTATTTCTGAGTAGGAGCCCAGTAGAATCCTCACACTGACACAATGTTACATTGTAGGTCGAGACCTTTCCAACGATATATTTTGTTTACCTCTAAGACAAAGATTTAAAATTTCTCATTTCATGGACACAGCATATCAAGCCTATTGAAGCCTACGCTTCAGACAGCGTCTGTGTGTGTCCATAAAATGTGAAATATTTTCAATAGATAGAGATGGTAAATGAGAGACAGAGTTGATAGATAGATGTATAGAGATAAGAGAGATGATAGATAGATTGATTATTCTGTCCCCTGTCAGATTATTACCCTCAAAGTGCTATGGATGGCTTGTCAGATATTGAAAATTGTATGAGAAAATTAAAAATGTGTTTCACAGTTTTAACAAAATGCAGCCTACAGTTGGAAAGGCCTCGACCTGGAGAGTAATATGTCACTATGAATAGTCTACCTTTAGCCTACATGTTTCCTGTTTTGAAATACGGAGGAGAAGGGGATGATGTGGTCCTTATTTAATCCACTGCCCATGTTTAAGGGAATGATGTCTACTGTCTCATTTTGCTTTATTTGTATTTATATATTTTAAGATTTTACTTAAACATTGGAGGGACAAATAAACAGATGAGACATATTGCTGCAGACTATTGTAGCTGGAAAAATGGAAAGAGCTCACTTTTTTCTTATTTCTTAAAATAAGCCCTCATATTGATGGCCTATTTATTTTATACTTGTGGATTTTGTGACATGATGGTAATATGATTCAAGGGAATCTCAATGTGTGAAGTGAAGGTGTTTGTCTAATTTTGTTTTTATTGCTTAGGCCTTAGCCTGTCCTTTACTGCAGGTAAAGAGGACATCCATGATGTAAATCAGGGGTCACCCACACAGTGCCCGCGGGCGCAGGTAGCCCAAGGACCATATGAGGCGCCCGCAGGCCTATTCTAAAAATAGCATAATAATCTGTTTCCACCTTTTTTAAGTCATTGTTGATCATTATTGTGAGAAATCATCAACATGATCAGTGTCGTCACATCATTAATCATTAATAATAATATATAACTAAAAGCAAACTGAGCAGATGTGTTATTTCAGAAGAGTGTCAAACTGGGTGCCCTTCGTATGACTCAGTACCCATGAAGTAGCCCTCAGGTTCAAACAGGTTGGTGACCCCTGATGTAAATGAACACATAGACAGACAACTCAGGATGTTGAGAAACAGTGACCACATATGCCTACAATTTATTTTTAAATTCCTCTTTTATTCTTTTGTTTCATCATTGTTGTCTGTACATTAGGCCTAAATGTATTGTATGCCCTTAGTTATAATTCAGTTAAGTGCTATATGAACTATATTATTTAATAGGCTACACAGACAAATAGACGAGATGGCACAGCGAAGACACAATTCTATAGGTAGTTTTTGTGAGACATGTTAAGTATATCAATAACAAAATCTCATCATGGGAATTCACTTCCGGTCTACGCATTTGCAGTTCAGCGCCACATTTACCTCTGCAAGTGACGTAATTAACTTTTTTTTTTCTTTTTTTATAATAAACAAATTCATCGTCTAAATTATTGAGTTAATTAAGTAAAAAAGTGAAGTTTAATATTAACAATATTGGTTGATTGATATAAATGGGGGAAGAAAAATTAAGTGACTACTGAAAGGTTCAATGCCTATACCAGCCTTGGATGTTTGTACTTGTGTACTGTTACATCTACATTGTAGACAGAACGCATGTGGACTAAATGGCAATAACTGGTTCATCGCTCCCTTTGGCATTACTTTACCTTGTCCCAGGTTTTTCATTCCACAGCCCAGGCATAAAATGTCAGATCATTCAATTATGAGGATGATACCAGAATATATTTCACAGTTATTTTTGTAAGCAAGGAGTATGCTTATTTTTTCCCGGTTGTTGACTTAAAACCTTGAACTTATTAAAAGCAAACATCAACATGGAAATTGACTATGGAAAATGCGTCCGGCCGACGGCCTTCGTTCTCTAATGGGATTGAAACTGAAAGTGTTCTTCGGCACCATGTACACTATTCTTTTCCAGTAGGCCTAGGTGGCTGGATAATTTAACAACCAACTGTGTGATAAATGTATATTAATTAAACAAAAATATCCAAACTTATTAAATTCAATTAATGCATGTTGGGGCTAATGGTGATATAATAACTACTAACCCCTCTCTTTGGCATCATCTTACATTGGGTGTCATTCCACCAAGCATAATACATTTAGATCATGTGCCTGTATATGAAGATGAGTGTTAAGAAAGGGGACAAATTGGTTTGCAGCAAGAGCAGGGTGCAAAATGAAGTAGACTGATGTATTTAACACTTAGTAAAATGTCTTGTAGTAAGAATTATATAAATAATAGGTGGCTTAATCTAAATATTCCAATAGAAAATAAAATCACTAAATGCTTATGTTTTTGCAAAAGTGCACCCATTTAGTACTTCAATTGACCAACTGTAGACAATCATAAAAATCAAGTGTATAGGAACAGTACCAGAAAAAGTAAAGACGTATTTCAAAGTTAGTTATTTCCCAAAGGTTTTAGAATGTAGTTACATAAAAGAATGAACTCAATTCAATCAATTCAATTATCTTTATGTAGCGCAACATCAAAACAGAAATCAAATAGAGGTGGTCCAGAACAAACTCTTAAATGTACAGACAACAAAAAGGAACAACTACACCAACAAGGAACGACTGATGGAGCCTCTGGTCGGGTGGTCATCCGTCTAAACTGGCTGGGTCTCGAGAAAGAGACAGGGTTAGAGGCACAGCAAGAGAGGGAGAGAGGGAGACACAATAATAATAACATTAGTAATTGACTAATAATAGCACCCAAAGCCGCTGCTTTGCGTCAAGGATGCTCTGGTACATTGAGAGGGAGACACAGCAACAATAACAAAACAAACAGTAACAATAACATTAGTAATTGACTAAAAGTAGCACCCACAACCGTGCTACTATAAGTAGCACCTCCACCGTATTTACTGTTAAAGTGCTCCGAATCATCTGGCATAAAAAAGGCTTAAAATGCATCGGTGATTTATTTATTAATGATCTATTTGCTAATTTTTCCCAATTGACAAAACATTTTGGTATCGAAAAGACAAATTTTTTCCGATTTCTGCAAATCAGGCATTTTACGCAGAAGTTAATTCCCCAATTCCCTTATAAACCGCCAGCCAATCATGTCGATTTGTTTCTTTCTGTAAACCCCACATTAAAAGGCTCAATTTCTATGTTTTTAGCATTGTAGCCAATCCATTTGGTGTTAGTTGATCAAAACAGCAATATAAAATACATTACCACACTGGATGTTGTTAACGAATGTGTTCCTCTGGCTCCCAGGAGTTTTTCCACCTCATCCCACTGTGAGACACAGAAAAACATCATTAGGATAACATTGATATTAAGTGTTTGGGATAAATAGCACTATGGTGGCAGAGCCTCTCACAATGATACATGGAATCTTCATTCATGTATGTTATTAGTCTTTTTTTCATAATCCTAGATTTGAATGAGCAGTGTCAGTTAGAACATGTTATCCACATACTATAATTTGTATATATTATACACTTTTAATTGCATGAAAACATGCATTCCCCTGCCTATTTTTGTGGATGGAACAAAGACTAACTCAGAGTAACTGAGTTACCTAGAAAAGCATGATAAAAGTGCAAAATGGCATACAACGTTTTGAACAAATTGGAAACATTATATTGCTATTGCAGAGAGGGTAATTATAGTTGTGTGATGTTTAAATGATATCCAATGCACTACACTGGCCAAAAGCCTTACTGTCAGTTTTTCCCAAGCCAAAGTAAATTAAAATTCAGAAAACACTCACCATCCAGAGCAAGGATGCCACTGCACTAAGACCTCAGCACACTGTAACACAGAAAAGAAAAAATTGTTCAGTTGTTTTGTTTATGTCGATAAGCTGTAGACACATCACAGCACACAGTAGGACTCTATTAGCCGTTTCCAATAGTTGCATTACAGTGAATTTCCATTTTGTCACAGTAGGTATATGGTAGTCAGCTTTAATGAAGAGTAGAAAAGGGCGAGAGGGCACATCAACATTTTTCTTAATGAAAGTGGTATAAAGCTTTAATGATCCTTGAACTCCGATAGATAACATTTTTAAGAACACAAAGTAAATGTCTTGTGTTTTTGTACACACCATACACTAAACTCTTACACATTTTGGACATTTTTTCAGTTAAGGTTCTGCTCCCTCAGTCATTTCTTGAGACTTTACTATTTGAGAAAAAATACTTTGAAACATCATTTATATTATATATTATATTTTCCTCAGGGAAGTATATAATAAAGCTTAACAATGTTTTTCAAATGGCTGAATTGTGGTGGCCTACAAAAATGTTGAAATAAAAATTGTGTGGCGATCATCTGGAGAATACAAATACTGGCTACACTTTTTATACCTAGAAGCCTGTTCTGGGGCTCTGCCGCAAATTCATAATACTTTTTTTCCACTACAATAATGTATTTGAAATTTTGAGTGCACTGAGCCTATAAGTACTCTATGTAAGTGTACTTAAGAAAGAACCTGATTTCGGACTAGGGATGTGAACAATGTGACGATTCTCGATACGTTAAATCACATTCCCAAAAAGCCTGCGCCCGAGCAAAGCAGCGAGTGGAACGCTGTGACGGTCACCAAATCACCGGGAGACCTCGCCAGTGTGAGTGAGTGAGCCGCCATGCAGAAAAACTCTTTGGTTTGACGGCTACAATTATAGTCGGGGATATTCTGCCCGTTATAGTTGTCTACGGGCACGGCTTCCGCGATCTGTTTGTATGTCTGGAGCCCGAATACACAGAGCCAGCAAACTGACTGTGCGAATTAAGGGACTGTACAGAGAGTCGCCTCCCTCCGTTAGTTTCTGTTTTCAGCCAAATAAGTTACATTCACCTCCGACTCATGGACAGCGTTTAGTTAAAGCATATAATTTTTATTATCAAAAAGGCTTTGATGCAAATTCTGAAGTCTGAACACACAGCGGCAGCAGTGTTGTTTTAAGGAAAGCGCAGTTTATCAGCACCACAACTACGTGGTGCTGCCGCAAAAAAATAGGCACACTTTTTTTGTCTGGCACAGTAAATAGATCGATTTGTCGATTCATGCCTCCGACAAGTCGACTCACAAATAATGAGTCATTTAAAATCCCTATTTCGGACACAGCAAATGTTTGACGTGTATAATGACATGTATTAGTGACCACATATTGAGCACCTTTTTAGCAGTTATAAACTACTTTAAGCTTTAAAATGTACCTGTAATCTGTAAATGGCATGCACTTGTTTGCTGGTGACATGCTACACATGACAGGCCATACATACCAGAGCTTGCATGGCTCCCACTGCACTTGCTTCATCTTCTGTCCCTGAAAAATAGAGAACTGTTTGAGTTACGATTCTCTGGATGGCATAAAATGTAGCCCATTGCATTGAATTGAATATTTTACAACAGTTACAAAATACAGCCCCATCAACTGTTAAGCACTACAAAAAGTGGAGTCAGCGATCCCAGATTATGCTTGTTATTTTAATTGATCACCGAAACAACAAGAAACCCTTGACTAGGGGCAATCGTATGGGCACCTTCAGTGTGCAGTGTGGCCGCTCTAATCTGTTACTAAAAAAAAGGTAGATGCAGGATGTGTGTTCCGGGCCTAATACCTGTTCAATAGCATAGTTGTTACTGCTATCACTGACACCGTCCGTAGCTGAATGGTTAGATAAATGTTAGCAGACTTTGACCCAATCCCTTTGTTTAGATGCCCGTTTACAGAGCCTTAGCTACGTAAAAACACTGGGCTTTTTTTCAGCACAGACTCTTTACAAAATGTTGTTGTTCATGTATAAACATTTGCCTGGCTCACACCGAATACCTTGAACGTGCAATTAAAATCTAAATCTATCGGCACAATCATATCAAAACTAGCTCAAGCATGCCTCTTTTTGACAAATATATGTGGGGGGGATGTTTGAGTGGGATTGTTTACCTTAATAACTTTGCTCTTGGCTACTCTCTTCACAGGGTAAAACCCTTTCTCCCTGTCACGTGTTCACATTCTGAAAAGGAAAGTTAATTCATTAAATATTGAATCCACAAATTAAATCGTCTCAGTTTTTCTAACAGTGTAACTGTTATACATTTGACACATGATGCAAACTTAAAAGGTCACAGCCAATTTTAGATGTAAAAACAGACTTCAATACATCAATAAAAGTAGTAGACAAATGTTTGTATTTCTACACATTTACGCACCATTCCTTTTCCTTGGCACCCGTGGACTAGGACCAGGGTAGTCATGTTCCACACCATCATCTGTCAATTACAGGAACTCAAACTAGTCAATCCATCTACACCTCAGCAACTGATATTTTAACACAGTTCTAATATAGACCAGTTTTTGATTGAATGCAGCTAATGATTGACACTTGTTACAACTATGATGTGTTTTGAAATCGTATGGTCAGTATCGGTAAGAAAAAAACTATTGTCTTTGCTCTAAGTTTTATGCCAAGCTACAAAAATACACAAACAATCTGAGTCCTAAATAACGGAATTCAGGCATGGTTATAGGTACAGAAAATAGTTTAATTGCCTTTACACTAAGAAATCATTTTTATTTACTATATTGAATTTTAGTAGGTAGAATCACACCTATGTTATTCCATTCAGCCTGCACTGGCTGGAGCAAAAGTCCCAAAGTGTCCTGAAATTCACACTTGAGCACTTATCACAGTAATAAGTCGTCTCTAAGTTCGATTAAATCAGGTATTTTATTTCTCCTTTTAAACCAGCTTAAATTTAAGTAGAGGAAGAGATCCTTTGCTCTTAACCTGCTCGAATGAACACATTACAACCTCACTGACATCAATATTTATTATGTTTTTTCAAATGTGATTTCCGTCCAATTCGCGTGGGGCTCGTTCAGATAATAGACTAGACGGTGATTAAAAGAAGTGCTCAATGAAAATGAACCTGTAAAAATGATCTAATGTTGCTTAGATTTTTATTATTTCCCTATTTTACTATAATTACATTTTCATGTGGATATATGTGTTTAATTTTTGTTTAAATGTATATGCTTGAAAGTATTTCTCCTTCCTTTGAAGTTGCCTAATTACCTTTATATGCACCTTATGCTCCTGTAAGGGATAGCCTTTTAGATAATGTAAACAGATTATTAAAACTATGTTGTCCTAAGGCTCATACTTTCATATTATTATATATTATGCTTTTTATCGTCCTCTGACAAGATATATAATTGTTTTTAACAACTAATGACCATTTACGAAGATGCTGTTTAGGTTTTATCAACCTTCAGTATATGTATTTCTAACTGACTTTGTACACAACAATGTTTAAATAAAATTTAAAAAAAATATAGCCTTTCAGCTAACGTTAGCTATCAAGTAAAAGGCTATAGTTGAACTTGTTGACGTTATCCTACGTTTTAACTAAGTCTAACATTAGTTGCTTTCTATTTTACAGCTACATAAATATACATAGCATGACAACATCAATGGACAATCTTATAAAACCCCTTTCAAACAAAGATATTAATAAATTAAAACAGCATCTGACGCATGCTCAACTTACCAGATCGAAAGATACTAATCTTTTTCTTTGTTTGCTGTAATGTTGACATTGACATCAATGGTCGCCCCCATGGTCGCCCCCTGTTGGTAGCATGGTTGGTGGTCCTCCAGCTATGCAAACAGGCGTGAGCTCTTGACTCGGCGAGCAGGTTTCTTCTTCCTTCCTCGCTGTTACCATTTCCTGTTCGGCCGGGCTAGGCTAATGCTAACAACTGTTTAGAAGGATGTGGATGCAGCAGGCTAACCTATCAGCAATCTAAACAACACGTCACCCTTGCACTCAGATACATGTGTTTCTAATAAGATGATATCATTAAAAGTTACATAAAGTAACAGTTTATTAACACAACAGCGGAAAACATGTGAGCTGCTTGTTTAGCGATAGCAGCGTCCCTAGCAACCTGACGTCATTGAAACGTGTGGCAAGCGAATGGGCAAGCGAGACCATAAAATATTCCTAATAACTATCAAACTAAAGATCAGACACATTCACTGACTGAAGATTATGCAAGTAAAAGGTATATTTCTCGCTAGAAATGTAATTAGAAACACGTTTAATGTAAACACTGACAGTGAGAATACTTCATGATTTCAGGTGCTCCTTTAGCCAATGGGATGAATGCTTTAAGTAGTCTCTGTGCAGCCATCGGTTCGTCCGTTAGCCAATGGGATGAATGCTCATAGCGTCTCTATAAGATGCCATCGGGTTAATATGCGCGTTCCCTTGGCTTCATATATGCCGCGGAGGGGTTACATTGAAATGAGTTGAGAACTCCCCTGCGTGGAATGAAGACGCACACGGGTACCCTTTTGCGATAGCAGCTGACGCCAAAAGCCCCTGACCAAGCGGAGCTTATCGACGCGTTCGGAATGAGAATGTGTTGGTTGAACAGGTGTTATAAAGTTCGGGCTACTTACGAGCTTAGTTCACGTCAACCGAGTAACTTTAATCTTTAGGTTATCTTTCATCACTCTTCCGTGGCTGTGAGTCGAGCACCGGCACGGCGACTCCCCGTGTGTCTGTGTGTGTGTGTGTGTGTGTGTGCGCGCGCCGATACACACACTCACACAGACACACACTCGCCGAGGGACAGACCGATTCGGCAGACTAGCTTTTATCATCCCCAATTAGTTCAGGCCTACTAGTGATGTAAAATCAATAAATGTGTCTCCAGAACATATTTAAAAACTTTGAAAAAAAGAACATTTTAAATTTGAA
>OX442371.1:2316563-2330106 GCA_949357725.1 Hyperoplus immaculatus
CACACGCGCACGCACACACACACACAAACCCCGATACGATAATGAGTCCATACTAACGACCAAAGAGCCTTATTCTAACTGCTACTGCTTTCAACATGTCGCCCCTCTTACCCTCTCCCTAACCTCACTCTCCCTTTTCTACTCCCTCCATCCATCCGTGTTCCCCTTCCTCTCAAAGTTCATGCACTTCCTGGCCCTTAAACACACAGAGAGACTCGTACACACACACACACACACACACAGGGTCATACACACACACAGGGTCATACACACACACACTCACACACACATGCACACACACACAATCCTCTAGCCCGGTCATGGCCCCTAAAGGCCCGCAGGCAAGTAACCCAGTCAACACCTTCAACCATGTCGCTTTCACTCTAACTGAGACGACACACACACACACACACACAGGGTCATACACAAACAGACGCACACACACACACACACACACACACACAGGGTCATACACAAACAGACGCACACACACACACACACACACACAGGGTCATACACAAACAGACGCACACACACACACACAGGGTCATACACAAACAGACGCACACACACACACACACACACACACACACACACACACACAGGGTCATACACAAACAGACGCACACACACACACACACACACACACACACACACACAGGGTCATACACAAACAGACACACACACACACACACACACACACACACACACACACACACACACAGAGTTTGGAGTGGAGCCAGGCCTGAGCCAGAGGCCTCATAATACAGCATCATAGGCCTCTGTACATAAACCATGTGGTAACTTTACAGCTGGGAGATATGAGGGAAACTGTTCGTATCTCTAAGGACAATAAAGTTTATTTGAACCATCAAATCCTTTTTTAATGGAAACAATATAAAACTCATTGTTAAAGCTGGCGTATGTGATTTCTGATTGGTCAAAGTTAACATGAGCTGTACACTTTGACCAATCAGAGCGAGGCTCCGATTCTCTGTTCTTATTGGCTGTTGGGACTGTCCATTCACTTTGGCACAACTTTGTTGGTGTGTAGAGCGTGTCAGAGAGGGACTATAGGGGAGGGACCAAAGAGAACAAGTGGCGCGGTTGAGGTATTTGGATTCAAATCTCTATCCCAACTGCCATTTTCTCCCAAATCCTCCACCCCAGCTTTAAATTAGACAGAAATGGTAATCCGGAATTTAGGAAAATCATGCATTATTATAAAGTTAAGTCAAAACATGATCTTCAGCATGGATTATTACTTAAAGGTGCAGTAAGCGGTTTATTTATGTTAATATAAGTGTTAAATCGCTCTTTATTCATACAGTGATCACTTACATAGTGTGCGCGTTTCATAAAGCCGATCTCTCAGTCAGCTGCTCTGCATGTAATCGGCAAATAAACTTATTGTAGGATTCCGAAATTTTTATCCAATCAGAAGAGAGAACGCTACAGACCGACACCCGTCTCAGTCATGGTCTCACTGCCGGTGCACGCCAGAGCAACAGATGGGTGAATGTTTATGCGCCTACAATGGCGGAGCAGGTAAAAATCCTTCCCAATGTCTGTTTTGATGGTTTTTATCATGTTTTATCACACTTATGGATCTGAGATGATGCTAGATAACTCGCTGCTTGAAGACCGCAGAGCATTCATGTGGTGATGTAGGGACGAGGGAGGGGACTGCTAACTGCAGCAACTGACAGGAGGTTAGCTAAACTGACCATTCCACTTACAGAACCTTTAAATTAGCAGTAATGTGCATATTAGAAGAGGGAATGGAATGTGGGTAGAATTTATGATCATCAAAACAGGCCGTCTGAGCTGGTTCGCATGTGACACACAGCTGAGATAAAGAAGCAACAGACACAAAGAAGAACGGGGTTCAACTCACCAACACAGTGTAGATGTGGAGACAGCGGTAAACTGGAGAGAAGTCCACCAAGTCTTGAGCTCCAGGGACCTACAGACAGAGAGACAGACAGGTTAGACAGACAGACAGAGAGAGACAGACAGAGAGACAGACAGACAGGTTAGACAGACAGACAGAGAGACAGACAGAGAGAGACAGACAGGTTAGACAGACAGACAGAGAGACAGACAGGTTATACAGACAGACAGAGAGAGACAGACAGGTTAGACAGAGAGACAGACAGGTTAGAGAGACAGACAGAGAGAGACAGACAGGTTAGACAGAGAGACAGACAGGTTAGACAGACAGGCAGTTAGTTATACAGTCAGACAGAGAGACGGACAGGTTATACAGAGAGACAGACAGGTTATACAGACAGGCAGTCAGTTATACAGTCAGACAGAGAGACAGACAGGTTATACAGACAGGCAGTCAGTTATACAGTCAGACAGAGAGACAGGTTAGACTGTCAGACAGAGAGAGAGAGAGGTTAGACAGTCAGTCAAAACACCACAAGGTATGACACTATACTGTTTATAAACGACCATATGAAAAAGAACATTTATAGAAATTTTGACCAAATTGCAATTTTTTTTTTAAATTTTTTTGGGTGGCAGAACTAATAAGATGTATGTGTTTACTGCATGGATTTATAGATATGAATACACAATGGTAATGTACCTATTTTAAAGAGAGAGAGAGAGACACACACACACACAGCAAAAAACCAGGTGCCCTATTGCCCTCTGGAAAGTTGGCTTTCTGTTCAAATCATTGGAGGTGCAGCACAATGCCAGCTTTGATGTGACCACACACACACACACACACACACACACACACACACACACACACACACACACACACACACACACAGTCCTGAAACAATACTGCCAACCACTTCAAAGATGGAGAGATGAGATGGAGAGAAGGATATGGGAAAGAGGAAGAGAGGGACCTTATGACATGGTGAAGAATCGGTCAAAAAATAAAAAAAATAAAAAAGGTTCTGGAAGAGAAGGATGCTGATGCCCGGGGGAGATGTTGTAAACGGAGGGGAAGGGAAAAGCCACGGCCGGGCTGAGGTGGTTGCTCCCGGCGATGCCAACCAAGAGGCGCCACCGCGGTCGTAACCCTGGCGACCGCGGGGTCAGGTCCTTTGTTCCAGGCCCAAGGTCGGTGTGTGTGTGTCTGTGTGTCTGTGTGTGTGTGAGTGTGTGTGTGTAGGTGTCTCCGTGTGTGTGTGTGTGTGTGTGAGTGTGTCTGTGTGTGTGTGTGTGTGTAGGTGTCTCCGTGTCTGTGTCTGTGTGTGTCTGTGTCTGTGTGTGTGTGTGTGTGTGTGTGTCTGTGTGTGTGTGTGTGTGTGTGTGTGTGTGGGCTCCAATGTATGTGTACGTGTGCGTGTCTGTTCTTTATTATCCAAACCCCAAGGTCGACCCAGTGTAAAGGGCAGAGTCCAGTTTTAACAGGACGTCCAGCAAGCCGACAGGGACCGAGCTACAGAATGGCAGTGAAGGGGGTGAGGAGTTCACTCTCTATTCTCTAGCTACTGCATTGTACTGTAAAGCTTTAAGTGTGAACAACAAGGGGGTGTTTAACAGGCTACTGGTCCCACAAGGGTCAACTGCCCTCACCAAATGCTGGCGGACATTTAAAAAAATAATGATTTTAATTTTTTTTCTTTTTGCTTTGAGGCAATGTTTTGGTGATGACAGAAGTGGAGTGGATTGTATTTCTCTAGACTTATATTACAATTAACAATTTGCCTCAAGGGGCTCAGAGTTATAAAATGTTGACCTTTTATAACCTTTTATAATGGACTGTAAACATGTTATTGGTTGGCTGACTCAAACTACACACCGGGGGATGTTTCAATTTAAAATCGAGAGATGGGCCTATTGTAAAGGCCGACCTTTAAATGATTCACTTTGACTTATTTTGATGAACCGTATGTATGTTTCTACATGTCATTTAACAGACGCTTTTATCCAAAGCAACGTACAATGGAGATAAGCCGGAGTCAGCATTACACTTTCCTAAGGACATTCATTGGACTAGTCCCGCCCGGGAATCGAACTCTGGTTTCCCATTCCAATATCAAGTTTACCTACTGAGCTATCCAGCTGAGAAAATCAGACGACAAAAAAGACTTGGGTTGCGTTCCGAATCGCATACTTTCTACTATATAGTATGGTAGAAAAAAAGATTTAGGATGTCCCGATTCTTGTGGCCAGATTTAGGATGGTTAGAAGAACCCGCATGTCCTACTTCCTCCGGCCAAGATTGTTAGTGTTGAAAACTGCATCCTATTTGGGTGATTCCGACCCACAATCCAGTGCGCACGTGAAGTGACGTCACATCGACGAAGCCTCCATATGAAAACAAACGGGGATGCAACGGATATAAAAGCAAGAGGCAAGATCAAGGTGCAATGTTATGATGAAATAAGAGAGTAAAGTATGTCCCAATAGTATGCCTACTGCATCCTAACTAGATAATTTTTATCGTCGGATGTAGTATATAGAATAGAAAAAAGAAAGAGTATGCGATTCGGAACGCAACCCTAGTTTCATGTGTTTATGTGTGTGGTTGTAGTTTCCCTCACATCATCCTCCTCCTCGTCCTCTACATCCAGAATGCCAGAGTCCTGCTCAGACGTCGGGCTGCCGCCGTGTGATTGGCTGTCTGAGCTTAGTCCCGCCTCTTTTCTGCCCCGTCGACCAACCAGAGCCCTCGGCTGGGTGTCCAACGAGCGCTGCAGCTGGGCCTGAAGACACAACACAGAGGAAATGATTGTGATTGGAACGATTTGTCAATATTCGATCCGTTCGTTCATTTCTACATGCGTGTTCATGAGTGTGTGTGTGTGTGTGTGTGTGTGTGTGTGTGTATGCTTTGTTTTTTTCCTTTTTATGTAAACAAACATGTTGTTATTGTACTTTTATGTTGCAGAGGAACCCCCCTCTTTAACGAGATTGGTTCACCTCAAGGTTTTATTCCTAATAAAGAAATTGAAACACAGATCAAAAGACACCGCACGGGTCAATACACACACACACACACACGTTTTTCCAAAGCGGTATATATACCCACTCTTCCTTAATCTGCTTTTGTTTGCCTCTTAACATCAGGTTCTTTCCGACAGATCCCAGGACAGTTTTTTCAAAAAGCCAGATTTAGGCGGAAAGGGAACTTGTTGCATTTTGGCGCAACATCAGAGCAATGGAATCTCTTTGATTTGGAGAGAGAGTCTGACACCCAAAACCAGATGTTAACTGATAACACAAAACGCCATTGTGGCCGGGCGCCGACTTGTGCCACGAAAAAACACTTGAAAAGGGAGTGTGTGTGTGTGTGTGTGTGTGTGTGTGTGTGTGTGTGTGTGTGTGTGTGTGTGTGTGAGGGAAATAAAAAAACACATAGGCAAACAAGGGGACACAGCTGACAAGGCTAAGAAGTAAACAACATGTTAATTGTCTTAGGAAAGTAGGTAACACTAGCTCAGACTAGCCTGATCACTTTTTACGGCGAGATTATGTAAAAAAAATGTTGGTGTTTGTCTATTTTGTCTTCTTTCTTACTAGTATAAATAAAAAGGTCCAACATGTACATTAAGGTGTTTATTTGACTAAACCAGAAGGATTTGTTCATAATGTTGTTAATTATCTGATTTATGAGACATTGTTTTTCTTACAAACATTTTGAAAAAGCATTTTTAAAGACCTTTACAAAGGCTTTATCCAAAATCTCTTCTGTAAAAATTCTCGACAATCGTATAATGTAAGAAATGTAATAAAATATTTAAACTCTGGCTCTATTCAACATATAGATTTTTGATTTTTAGCAGAAAAAAAAAGCCAAGTTTTATTCTACAAACTACTGACAACATTTCTAGTCATTTCGAGCATTTTCATTAAGGTAATGTAGACTGGTCTCTTAATTTTTTTTCGGAGCTGTATGTATGTAAAAAAGGACATAGCACAAGTTATAATTGTTCACCCTATTTACATGCAGTGTCTCATTTTAAGGCCGTTTCGGGAAAAGCTTAGAAATGTGCCGACAGTGTTATGAGGTCGCAAGGTTAAGACCTTTAAAAGTCAAACCTGCCGCTCCTTGTTTCCGAGAAAACAGCCGTTGGTTGGAAGTGACTTATAAAAGTGATTTAGAAAAAAGCTCCTAAGAATACACAGAAGCAGGAGAATAGAATAGACAGGAAGGGAAGAGCAGGGCAGGAAGACGAGTCAATGAAATCTTAAAACAAAAGAAGGTAAATATAGTGCCGGGGACTTCAAAGCAGAGACAGGGACAGGTGTGTATTTGATCTACGTTCCAGGTCAAAACCTGAGTGTAAGATGTACATACGTTTGATTTAAGTGTCTAAAAGCAAAAGGTTTAACACAGTGTTTTGGGTTAAAGTTTAGCATCAAACTACAGAGAAGAAAATATCCCACCAAGGGAGTACAACATTGACTAAATAATTTCACACTTTAAAAAGGTGGAGTCATCGATTCTGGAGCGCTTCATGTCAAAATCACTTTTTTTATCTTATCAAAACCAGTGAATATCTCCTCACAATCCGTATGCGATGAAAAAATAAAACAAATAATCTCGTGTTAATACACAGCCTAGACCTTTAAATGGCCTGCATGCCTATTCTAGAATTGGTTAATATGTATTTACTTGCAGCTTCACGTTTTGGCTAATGTTTGGGGTAATGTTAACCAAGTTAAACATACATTAAAGAAGGCAGGGCGAAGACATAAGGAAATGGGAATGCGGTCTAAGCGCTTTACATTGTTTTGTACACATTCACCCATTCACACACACATTCGTACACCGATAGCAGCAGCAGCAGCTACCACGCAGGGTGCAAGCTAACTATCAGGAGCAGTTTAGGGTTCAGTGTCTCTTTGCTCAGGGACACTTGGACATGTGGCGGGGAGACGGGGGAACGAACCACCGACCCTGTAACCCAGTGGACAACCGAACCGCCCTACACACTTCACCACAGCCGGCCCCCCAAACATACATAAAAGAAGGTAGGGCAAAAGTCCCAAGTGGAAAGACCTTTCACAGAACAATGCAAAGAGCGACGCATCGTTTTAAACTGTGTCCTGTCTGTGTGAATGTCTGGGGTGGGGGGGGAAAAAACCGGGTGTTATGGGAAATGAACGATATGCCCTTCGCTCCCTTTGGATCAGGGAATTCTAAAAACTAAAAATAATCAAGACAGGAAGTTTTGACTAGATATTAATGGACGCTGGTATCCAATAACACAACGTAAACAGAGTCACGTTTGTTATAGCAACGAGGGTCAAGACTATCACTGCATCATGTTCTATTGTTGGATACTATGATCATGGTCATTGAGTTTAAGATTGTTTTGCGTCCGTCCTGTGTCTCTTCTTGTTTTTAAGTAGATTCAAAATAACCACTGTATGTGTGCAGATAGCAATTAAGCATTTGTGTAAGACTGGAATATAATTTGCTAGCCTGAAAGCACTATTAATTTTGTTGTTTAGTTTAGTTTATTTGTTTTTATGTTCATGGACCGTCCCCCTTTGATTAACAGTACAGTAAAAGGAGTTAGCGTATTTGGCTAATTTCCAGCTGTGGTCCCCTTCCAGTTGTCAGTAGGCAGTCTAAAATTCATTAGTTTAAAAAAATAAAATAAGAAAGCATAATGTAAATGCATAAGATTTATACTCATCTGAAAAAACTAGTTCAATTTAAATATGGATTATTCTTTTATATTGGTACCTCTTAAAAAAAAAAAAAAAAAAAAAAAAGTAATCACAAAAAATAAATGCACAAACACTTGAGGTGCCCACACACACACACATACATACACCCCACACACACACACACACACACACACACACACACACACACCCCCCCCACACACACACACACACACACACACACACACACACCCCACATGCACACACAAACAGTATAACTTGGCAATACATCCCAAAAAAAAAAACTGTGGGAAAACCTTGCTATGGGGGGGAAACCTTATCAACTCTAAGCTAAGAGCATCTTTCCATCCACGCCCAGATCCGTTTGAAATCTCCCTGAAAACAGGCTGTTTCCTCGGGCTGCTGGCGCCAGCACGTACCCTATACCTGGAGCACTGAAATATGTGGACTAGGACGTCACAAGGGCCCCGATTTGAGCTTTTAAATAACAAGGATAATGAGAAAAACTGGTGTTCTTAGGGCGGATAGGTGGATATGCACAAACACGGAAAAACTTTAACAATATCGGTGATGTTGGAAAGAGTACAATGCCATCTTTGATCTGATGCCCACAGCACATGCACTCGCACACAGGCAAGACCAGTGAGTCACATCAGACAATAACACAAACAAACATCAGTGGAAAGTTTCATAACTCTGCAGTTAGTGCGGAGGTAAACATGTGTCAGGCTTTGCACTCACCTTTTAGGAAAAGAATAGGTCAATGGTAAATGTTAAATGGACTCCACTTAGTGTATACAGTGCTTTTCCCTGGTTTTTCACAGACCCAAAGCGCTTTACTTGCTATGACGGGCCTCTTTGTTTACGTACTAATTTACAGAGCCTAGGCTGTGTATTAACATCAGATTGTATTTCAGCTCACACACAGTAGAAAGAGGTAGCGGATCTTGAGGAGATATTCACCGATTTTGACAAAAAGTTATTTTGAACAACAAGCGTTCTCCAGAATCACTGACTGCACCTTTAATTTACGCAAACACATTTTTCAACAATGCTTAAAAGGAATATTTCACCGATACAGAACCAGCGTTCTATCATGATAAAATCTCTATTATAATATAATGAATGAGGTTTTTCTTTCCTCAGTCTTCCCTCAGTCTTCCCTTGGCCCAGCTGTCCTGTTAATCATAACCCTACATTTTACCATGTGTGATGTCACACATGGTAAAATGTAGGGTTAGACATTGAGACCATAAAACACTCTTTCTGCCTTTTTCTCAGGCTAGGATGAACCGATTTCTTGCACATTTATACTACATAGGATCTTCAGTTCAATACACCTTCATATTTCCACCGGTGAAATAGGTCTTTAACTTTTCAGCAAATTAATTCGAATGCATAAAACTTTTCAAGAATGCTTAACACTTTTCTATTGCATGGCATTCCTTTCTTATCCGTCAAATGATATTTTTTTTCTTCCCACACACACACACACACAGTCTCTCTCACACACACACACACACAGTCTCTCTCACACACACACACACACAGTCTCTCTCTCACACACACACACACACAGTCTCTCACACACACACACACACACAGTCTCTCTCACACACACACACACACACACAGTCTCTCTCACACACACACACACACACAGTCTCTCACACACACACACACACAGTCTCTCTCACACACACACACACACAGTCTCTCTCACACACACACACACAGTCTTTCACACACACACACACACACACACAGTGTCTCTCACACACACACAGTCTCTCTCACACACACAAACACACACACACAGTCTTTCACACACACACACACACACACACACACACACACACACACACACACACACACACACACAGTGTCTCTCACACACACACAGTCTCTCACACACACACACACACACACACACACACACACACCAAAATAACTTCAACCTCAAACAGACAAAATCCAATAAAACACACAGACACGATTGACACAGAAAAAAGCATCTTTCCTACAGAACGCAACAACTGTACATACACAGACGTCAGCACCCACGTCAGACGTCCCACTCAAGCAGCTGAACTTGGGTCATTCACATTTGTCAACAGGTGTATTGTGCATCTAAAAAGGCATTCGTTGCACTCACACCACCATTCAATTTTAGCCATCGCACAATACTGAGTACAAGCTGGGAATAGTAACCTTTTTCACCCCGCTTCTTTTGTTGTTGTTTCTCTTGAAGGGGGGGGGGGGGGGGGCATTTGGGGGGGGGCACTCCAAGTTTTCAAGAGCGGGGAATGTGCGTCAGCTCGTGCGTACCAAGGGAGTAAAAGGGGCAGAGTGAAGGGGGGGTGGGGGGGGATGAAGGGTCAAAGTAAATGACGTACATGAGTAAGAATAGGGGCAAGGTAGAAGGATGGGGACAGCAAGCAACAGAATTCAGGGTCACAGTAATAATCATTTAGTGCAAAATAATGACTCTAAATATGGTTTATATTATCCGATATTGCAATGTAAGGCTACCTAGCTACCGAATTTAAGTATGGCAATTTGGGTTAGGGTTAGTCTTCTGTGTGCATCCGCGTCCCAAAATTGTGGACGATGACAAATAAGTGCAAAAAAGTGAAAGAGCAAAAGTTGAAGTGATATCCTTGTTGATAAGTTTGTTGCTGCTCTTAGTTGCTGCTCTTAGTTGCTGCTCTTAGTTGCTGCTCTTAGTTGCCTTGTAAATTGTCTATTCTGTATTGTTGCTGCTTTGTTTTCTATTTTACTTGTATAGTGCATATTTTCATGTTTCTTCCTTGTAAGATGTAAGAAAAATCCAGACTGGTCTCTTCATTTTTTTTCCCGGAGCTGTGTTTATTGAAAAAAAGCACATGGCACTTGCACCAGTGTTTAAGAACAACCCGAGGTGTACTCAAAGTGAACTCCACAGCTGTATTATGTAGTAAAATATAAATATAAATTTGGACGTCCGCCTGCGTCTGTGTAGAGAAATACTCGGAGTCAAATGAGTCGGAGAAGAATCGGGCGCAGTAACCTGCCTGGGACATCCCAACTATAGATCACTTTTTGGCAAGCGGAACCAAGAACAAGAAATAATGGTGTCCGATGGCAGTGAACCGTGGGGCATTATTCTGCAGACAGCACACACACACACACACACACACACACACACACACACACACGCACACAGTCACAAACACACACAGAGTCACACAGACACAGTCTCTCTCTCTCTCACACACAGTCAAACACAGTCACACGCACACACACAGTAAACACACACACACACACAAACACACAGTCATGCACATAGTCTCACACACAGTCAAACACACACACACACACACACACACACTAACAGTCTGTGACTGTTAGCCACAGGGGTGACTGTGGCTCAGTTGGTAGAGCAGGTTGGCTGATGATCAAAGGGTTAGAGGTTCGATCCCCGCCCTGCCACCTGTGTCATGGTTGTTGTGTCCTTGGGCAAGACACTTCACCCACCTTGCCTCGTGTGAATGTCGATAGTTAGCCTGCTGCTATCGGTGTATGAATGTGTGTGTGAATGGTAACGTAGGAAAGGAAAACAGGTCTCCCTTGTAAAAGAGTCTCAGGTCTCAATGGGATTTACCTGTAGAAATAAAGGTTAAAAAGTCTCACACACACAGTCAAACACACACAGTCAAACACATACACACACACACACACACACACACACACACACACACACACACACACACACACACAGTGACTGACACAGAGAGCCACATCAGAGTCTATATATTGGCGTTCCCTGTGATGGTTGAATACACCGACCCAGCGCGCGACTCAGCCACCCTCGCTGCACGCGCGCGCATGTGTGTGTTCAGTAACTAGATACAGGTAATCAATCTTCCTCCACTTCACAGGCCCGGCAATGTGTTTCCCATTAGTGTGTGTGTGTGTGTGTGTGTGTGTGTGTGTGTGTGTGTGTGTGTGTGTGTGTGTGTGTGTGTGTGTGTGTGTGTGATTGTGTGTGTGTGTCTGTGTGCGACTGTGTGTGTGTGTGACTGTGTGTGTGTGTGTGTGTGTGTGACTGTGTTTCACTGTGTGTGTGTGACTGTGTGTGTGTGTGTGTGTGTGTGTGTGTGTGTGTGTGTGTGTGTGTGTGTGTGTGTGTGTGTGTGCGACAGTGTGTGTGACTGTGTGTGCGTGTACGACTGTGTGAGTGTGTGTGTGTGACTATGTGAATGACTGTGTGTGTGTGTGTGTGTGTGTGTGTGTGTCTGACTATGTACATGTGTGACTGTGTATGTGTGTGTGTGTGTGTGTGTGCTGAACTACCATAGAAGCTCTGAACCCCTCATCTCCTTGTGGAAAGATGATGATGAGATGGAAAGAGTCAAAGAGAGACGGACATGTTCGTAGAGAGCAGGAAATTAAATGACACACACACACACACACACACACACACACACACAGTTATAAAAGGAATAACAAAGACGTTTAGAGATGACTACACTTTGCTATTTTTACCCATCCTCTGTGTCTTGTCCTACAGTCCTCTTTCCTCTGGGACGCTCATCTTTTTAAATTCTAGTTTCCTTTATACTTGATACAGACATCCTGCTTTGGGTGCCATGATGCAATGAAACGTGATCCAGAAAGAAACCTTAATTCATTCATTGTGAGTTTGAACGCTGAATTATAAACTATTATGGCGGATTTAAAAGTCTCACCAATAAGAAATTGTTTGCAGCCTTAAAGGGGCACTGTGTAACATTTTAAGTAATTTATTAGCTAAAATCAATATCCTCATTCATAAATATGTCCTCATTGTTGTAGAATCACCTCTGCCAATAATCTGAATTATCCTCCTGATCGGAGAATTACAAATATTAATATTACATTTTGTACATTGAGAGGGTAAGTCTTATGGAGGAATCCATGTTTTTGGAATGTCATCAGGGGCATTGTTTAAAATTTAGAATTGTTCTTGTCCTTGAAGGCCACTGTAGCTTCTGTTATTATTCTAAAGTGTTGGGGTTACCCAGGGAGCGTTGCATTCTAGAACTTTGTAGAACTTTCTTGATGATGACATACTACACAGTGCCCCTTTAATGATTGCCAAGAAGAAAAGACTTGGCAATCGCCCCTGATTGGTTCATGTAGTCGTCAATCGAGCCTCGTGTCAGACCGGACCCTCCCCACTGTCTGTCTGTTAGTCAATATGGATCCATGGATGTGAAGCTTATGAAATATGGCTGGTCTTACACAAGCCCCAACCTCAGCGATTTTTACCAGCATCCAATAAGGAAGTGACCACAACTGTAGTAACCCAGAAGTGCCACTGGGGGGGTGGGAGCAGAAGACAGCCATCTCTCATTGACTCCAATGTTAAACATGCCGTTTTCACAGCATTATTAAACCTATTTCAGGCCTGGATCACAAAACCATTCTAAAAAAAAGAATCTCACAAACCAGGATTATTGGATGCAGTGTGAATAACTGAGGTCAGCCCGGATGCTACATCCATATTATTTACTATCTATGGTCTTACACAAGGCTAGATTGACGACTACATGAACCAATCAGAAGCTGCCGTCCACTATAACGATAGGTCTGAACGCAGGGCCCTGATTGGTTACGGCAGTTTCTGAAGTCCGACTGAATTGCGTTGGAGAGAAATTAATGTGAAGCTCGCGACTGGTCTCACAAGGCTAAATCAAAAACCCCTTACTTCCCCTATTCCCTTCCTTCAACTCCAGCCATCTTCCTCCCTCATCCCTCTATCCTCCTCCTGTGTGTGTGTGTGTGTGTGTGTGTGTGTGTGTGTGTGTGTGTGTGTGTGTGTGTGTGTGTGTGTGTGTGTGTGTGTGTGGCAGCAACAGACAATAGGCCCATTGTATGAGCCCTGTGCGTTCTCTCCATTTCCACC
>OX442371.1:2330306-2332806 GCA_949357725.1 Hyperoplus immaculatus
CCAGAGCAATGCAAAATGGCTAACATCTTATAAAGCATAATTTTGTCTGTCTGTCTGCCTGTCTGCCTGTCTGCCTGTCTGCCTGCCTGCCTGCCTGCCTGCCTGTCTGCCTGCCTGTCTGTCCTGTCTGCCTGTCTGTCTGCCTGTCAGCTATCGTATTGCAATCACAAAGGCATCACCTGTGTGCTATTGTTAATCGTTAACCTCTAACACAAACTCTACACACTCACAAAGCAAACAGGTCCAATAAAAACATACCAAATACCATTGTTTTGAGGGGGGTTGGCTTGGCAGTGGCACACACACACACACACACACACACACACACACACACACACACACACACACACAGCTGAAGTCTTTCTACTACCAGTTCAACTAAAAGTCAAATGTCCTCTAAAGCATGTCCCCCCCCCCACCCCCCACCCCCCACCCCCCCCACACACACACACCTGAAGTCTTTCCCCCCGTGTGCACTGGGTTAAACTGTTTCACTGTCCAGCAGAATATCTGAGCAGTAAATTCCACCAGATGCAAATAAATGAAAATCTGCCAACCAATCAGAAACTAGGATTTCTTGTGGCAGAAGAAGAAAAACCACATAATGTAGTTTCCCTGTCATTAATGGCTAAATCTGACGAATACACCAGCTGCACACTGTTAAACACTGGGTGGAGCTGAGAGAGAGAGAGAGAGAGAGAGAGAGAGAGAGAGAGAGAGAGAGAGAGAGAGAGAGAGGAGAGAGAGAGAGAGAGAGAGAGAGAGAGAGAGAGAGAGAGAGAGAGAGAGAGAGAGAGAGACACACACAGAGGAATAGTTTTAAAGTTATTGACAACAGTTCTGCTTCCGTGCAGCTGTGTGAATGCTGATGACCGATTAGATTAGATGACGTTATGTTACAGCACCATTGGAATGAGACCGGACACACACACACACACACACACACACACACTCTGTCTGTTAGATGAAGGTTTGTAACCTGAGGGAGTGGACTAACTGATCACTTCAGCTCCTGTCAGAACTATCCACAGTTATGTCAGCGAGGAATGCTGCAGCCAGCCTCAACCTGCACACACACACACACACACACACACACACACTGACAGTCACAAACACAGTACAAACGCACACAGTACAGACACACACACTGCCACACACACTGCCACACACACGCAGAGTCTCTTTCACACACACACACACACACACACACACACCTTGCTGCCAACCTGTTTTTCCTGGCTTTTTGTAGAGTCTAAGCTGAGCATTCTTGATCGTTTACCAGTCACCTGTGTAACTGAGAAAAGAGGATTTCTCTTGATGACTGTCAGTACTAAAGCTAAATATTTGACCTTGATCAACATCCCCATTCAATACTACAGACATGTATTATCCCTAATATTTACTAGTAACAGCCTTATACATTCTTTTCTTTTTTTCTTTTTTTTTTTTAAGATATTTTTTGGCATTTTTATGCTTTATTGATAGTGTAGAGACAGAGTTGAAATGGGGCAGAGAGGGGAGTGACATGCAGAGAACGACCACGGGCTGGAATCGAACCCGGGTCCGCTGCTGGCCGAGGCCCAGAAAATGTATTCCCCTCAGTCCACTGCACACAACCACTATCTTTAAGAAGGAAAGAGATGAATGTATGAACCACCAAAGCATATGACTAACAACCTATTCATTCATATTTTTCATAGGAAGTCGACAGTATGTGTAAGTCAACCAATGTTATTTAGTGCTGTGTTGTTTCCTGTATATGGCTTCACACAGGGACAAACAATACGGAAGAGCCACATACAGACACTTTAATCTGCGTAGGACATTCGCTTAAAGCTGCAGTGTGTAGAATTGTGGGTTTTATTTCCTAGCAGATTTTGTAGAAAGTAATTATAATATCCATAAGTACATTTAATTTAGTGCAGAATAGCTGAACATTTTTTTGAATTATTATTTTTTCCCTTAGAAAGGGTCTCATATATGTCCATATTTCTGCATATTTTGGACCAAAGCCTAGTGCCGCCATCTTGAAAGTGTCATAGTTGGAATGTCATCAGGTGCATTGTTTATAATTTAGAATTGTTCTTGTCCTTGAAGGCCACTGTAGCTTCTGTTATTATTCTAAAGGGTTGGGGTTACCCAGGGAGCGCTGCATTCTAGAACTTTGTAGAACTTTCTTGATGATGTCATATTACACACTGCACCTTTAACACAACTGGAACTAGAAATAAAATCCATTTAGTTTGATAAGGGATCAAAACAGCACTACAGCTGCTTGTCTTTCTCTCATTTAAATATAGACACACACACACACACTTGAAAAGTAAGTTGTAAAGCTAACAGTATCACCCTTTATCATCTGATACATTTGCCTATTAAAACTTCCCTGAGGGCTAAACTTAGCTTTCAATGTAGCTGACAGTTCCAAACATAGACTGTGCTCTTTGTATTTTAAGTGTGTGTGTGTGTGTGTGTGTGTGTGTGTGTGTGTGTGTGTGTG
>OX442371.1:2337806-2367806 GCA_949357725.1 Hyperoplus immaculatus
CTGAGATTGGGGGAAAAAAATAAATGTACAACACCTATTGCAAAGCCTACAATAAATAAACCATGAGTTAAAAAGAAAGAAAAAGTGAATGTAGTTATCATCAACCCCCCCCTTCTTTAACAGATGCGTGCGTGCATCTGTCTGTCTGTCTGTCTGTCTGTCTGTCTGTCTTTCCGTCCGTCCCTCCCTCCCTCCGTCCGTCCTTCCCTCCCTCCCTCCCTCCCTCCCTCCCTCCATTCCTCCCTCCCTCCCAGGAGCCTCTGGAGTCCTTCTCATAGTAAAGAACTACACTGGCGAATAAAATAAAATACGTTATCATACCTCTCTACTTTAACAGGTGTGTGTGTGTGTGTGTGTGTGTGTGTGTGTGTGTGTGTGTGTGTGTGTGTGTGTGTGTGTGCGTGTCACAGGAGCGTCCGGGGTCCTGCTCGTAGTAAAGAACTACACGGGCGACAGGCTGAACTTTGGCTTGGCGGCGGAACAGGCCCGTAACCATGGCGTCGCTGTTGACATGGTGATAGTTGCCGACGACTGCGCCTTCGACCAACCCAGTAAGGCCGGGAGGAGGGGCCTCTGTGGGACTGTGTTAGTGCACAAGGTAAGTTAGTACAGTGTGTATGTGTGTCTGTCTGTCTGTCTGTCTGTCTGTCTGTCTGTCTGTCTGTCTGTCTTTAACAGGCCTCTGTGGGACTGTGATAGTGCACAAGGTAAGTTAGTACTGTGTGTGTGTGTGTGTGTTTGTGTGTGTATGTCTGTCTGTCTGTCTGTCTGTCTGTCTGTCTGTCTGTCTGTCTGTCTGTCTGTCTTTAACAGGCCTCTGTGGCACTGTGATAGTGCACAAGGTAAGTTAGTCAGTAAAGTGTGTGTGTGTGTGTTTGTGTCTGTCTGTCTGTCTGTCTGTCTGTCTGTCTGTCTGTCTGTCTGTCTGTCTTTAACAGGCCTCTGTGGCACTGTTTTAATGCACAAGGTAAACAGAGACACATTGGTATGAATCTTTAATTTCTTGCTTATGAATGGTGTTCCATTTCTGTTTTTTTAAGGTTAATTTCTTTTCTATCTGAATATAATATAAAGCATTAATGTCATTCCTATACTTTTAAAGCACTTTGAGCATTTTACTGTATTAAAAGCAGCTTTATTAAAAGCAGCTTTAAAAGTAAAGTGTACTATTATTTCTACTATTATTTTTTTGAATCAAAGTTATTAAGTCATCAGTTTGTGTGATGTCATTATCTCTCAGCTGGCAGGAGCCTTAGCAGAGGAAGGCTGCCCATTGGACCAGATTGTTTCCAAGGTGACAGAGATTCTGAAGGGGATCGGTGAGACTTCTTTTTAAATTGATTAAAGGGAGGAATTAATTTGTGCCTTTAAATTTCAGGGGGCAGCTCCAAATGAGTTTGCGATGTACATTTAAGAGTATTTCTGGAGATGCCGTTCAAACAAAGAGACCAGCAACAGCTTTGGCGATCATTTTGGTCATGAGAAGTCGAAAGAGATTTAAGAAATTATTTGGGGTAAATTGTGTCAAATGTTGTCTGATAACTCAAACAGGTTACTGACCAAAACACAGGACATACGGCTTAATGCATAGTAGAAACACATGGCTACTTTTAACGTGTGTGTCTGTCTGTCTGTCTGTCTGCTTGTCTGTCTGTCTGTCTGTCTTCCAGGTACGCTGGGTGTGAGTCTGTCTCCCTGCAGTGTTCCCGGCTGTCTGCCTTCGTTCGACCTTCCACCAGGAGACATGGAGCTGGGACTGGGTGAGAATTCCATAGCTCATTAAAGCTATAGTGCGTAACTCCCACATTTACAGTAAGTTCCTGAACGAACAGAAAGTATATGCCAGACTTATAGCAGTTTCTTTTATTTATTAGGAATTTAAAGCAATAGTGTGTAACTTCTTCTTGATCTTGGGTTTATTCAACTGCTAAGGGAAAAACCTGCACGTACAGCAGAAGGTATACAATCCATGTGCCATCACTGAAGGCTTTACCTTATGTAGATGCACCGACAGTGTTGTTGTAATGACTCAGAATTCCTCATTTGGGGAGTTACAGATGTTACGCACTATAACTTTAAACAAAATAAAGACGATTGTAGATATCTTAGTGTTGACTGGTGTTTTCTGTCTCCTCTAGGAATCCACGGTGAACCTGGAATTAAAAGGTCGAAGGTGATTCCGATTCAGCCAGTGCAAAACATCCTATCATGTCTCACACACACACACACTCTTTCTGCCTGTATTTATATTAATTTCTCTTAGATTAATAAATGTATCGACCCGGGTTAGAATCCAGCCCGGGTCGTTCTCTGCATGTCATTCCCCTCTCTGCCCCATTTCAACTCTGCCTCTCCAAACTGTCTAATAAAGAGAAAATGCCAAAAAAATAATCTTTAAATGAATAAATGTGTCTTTCTGAACAGGTGGCTTCCGCTGATGAGGTGGTGAAGACGATGATAGATCACATGACCAACCCTGAGAGCCAATCACATCTCCCCATTCAGTCAGGTGGTCCTCTGAAGTAGAATGTATTAGGCCTGTATTTATTTAAACATTTAGTGTATTCAGCCGTTTTTGATGGTGTGTGTCTGTCTGTCTCTCTGTCTGTTTGACTGTCTGTCTCTCTGTCTGTCTCTCTGTCTGTCTGTCTGTCTGTCTGTTTCTTCGGTACAGGAGACAGTGTTGTTTTGTGTGTGAACAACCTCGGAGCTCTGTCTTGTTTGGAGATCGGCGTGGTTACTAGAGCGGCCATCAACTATCTGGGTAAGTAGCCTGCTGATTAATAATGTGCTTGTCTGCGTTTATTTTATTTAGGTAAATTCGCTTAAAGCTGGGGTGGAGGATTTGGGGAGAAAATGTCAGTTGGGATAGAGATTCGAATCCAAATACCTCAACCGCTCCACTTGTTCTCTTTGGTCCCTCCCTTATGGTCCCTCCCTGACACGCTCTACACCAACAAAGTCGGTGCCAAAGTGGATAAACAGTCCCAACAGCCAATAAGAACAGAGAATCGAAGCCTTGCTCTGATTGGTCAAAGTGTACAGCTCATGTTAACTTTGACCAATCAGAAATCACATACCCCAGCTTTAAGTCAGATGTTTTAACCTTCAAATACATTTTTATTGAGTTAGTTTTATTTATTTTTGACCTTTGACCTCAATGTTTTGATTGTGATCTCTTCCATTACAGAGAGTCGAGGTGTGGTGGTTGCCAGGGTGATGTCCGGGTCGTTTATGACATCACTGGAGATGGCTGGAGTGTCACTGACGTTGATGAGAACCAACCAGGAAACACTGAGACTGTTCGGTAAGGATACACACACACACACACACACACACACACACACACACATCTCACTATGTAAAGGTGCTACGAGGAACTTTTAAATATTTCTGAAACAGTCTCATTTTTCCTCACTACTAAAAACACTACCGCTTTTGGTACCCAAAAAGATAGAAGTATGCGCACACACACACACACACACTCACTCACTCACTCACTCACTCACTCACACACACACACACTTAACACCCTCTGTCTATCCCATATAGATGCTAGGACCAGCGCCCCCGCCTGGCCAAACCTGAGCAGTGTGTGTGTGAGTGGACGCAGTTACATCACGGAGCCTCCAGTCATGAGCAACAGACCACAAGATGACACACACACTGAAGGTACGCAAAACAAACACGCCTCTCTCTCTCTCACACACACACACACACACACACACACACACACACACACACACACACACACACAGTTGAATAGACAGGTTATAATACAGTAACAGCGATCAGCCCCAATTGGTACGGTGCATAGCAGGGGTCAAAATGACAGTGTGTGTTGCTACCACAACATCAAAGCAAACACACACACACACACACTCACTCACTCACACACACTCACTCACTCACTCACTCACTCACTCACTCACTCACCTACACACACACACACTGAAGGTTAGTTCAAAAGTTAACTATAATACTACGAACAATTTATGTACTGTGTGAAACCAAGTTATTATTTACACTGTTACATATGCACTGGAAAACATCTGATGTAAATACACAGCCTAGGCTCTGTAAACTGGCATGTAAACAGAGGGGGACCCACCCACCGTAACCTAGCAATTAGACTTTCACTTTAGTCTTGTGGTTGAAAAGATTTGAAAAAGGTCAATTCTGAATCAAAAAATGTGTTCAAGCAATTGATCAAATATGTATTACTATCGCAGAGTTCACACACACAATCACACACACACACACTCACTCACACACTCACTCACTCACTCACTCACTCACTCACTCACTCACTCACTCACATCAAATGTATGATATGATATTTTAACGTATAGACTGTCTGTCTTGTGTTTATCTCTTGTGTGCCCCAGGCCCCCTGAGCCCCGTAATGCGTAGGGCGTTAGAGAGAGTTTGTTCCACACTGTTGGCAATGCAGGAGGAACTAAACTCTCTGGACCGCGCGTCAGGGGACGGAGATTGCGGTAACACACACGCCCAGGCTGCTAGAGGTACAATATATTAACAACACGCAAGGCTGTGTTGTAAAAGCCCTACTAACGTCCTCCCTCCTACATACTCAACATGTATATACTACATACTAAAAGCCCTACTAACGTCCTCCCTCCTACATCCTCAACATGTATATACTACATACTAAAAGCCCTACTAACGTCCTCCCTCCTACATACTCAACATGTATATACTACATACTAAAAGCCCTACTAACGTCCTCCCTCCTACATACTCAACATGTATATACTACATACTAAAAGCCCTACTAACGTCCTCCCTCCTACATACTCAACATGTATATACTACATACTGTCTACTTAACCATAAAGCCCTACTAACGTCCTCCCTCCTACATACTCAACATGTATATACTACATACTGTCTACTTAACCATAAAGCCCTACTAACGTCCTCCCTCCTACATACTCAACATGTATATACTACATACTGTCTACTTAACCATAAAGCCCTACTAACGTCCTCCCTCTTACATGCTCAACATGTATATACTCCATACTGTCTACTTAACCATAAAGCCCTACTAACGTCCTCCCTCCTACATACTCAACATGTGTGTATACTACATACTGTCTACTTAACCATCCATTGTGTATGTGAGGATCGTCGGACTGTTTACACTGAAGTATACAGAAGCAATAAAGAATTTTAAAAAATTGTGCATTGTGGGGCGGTTGAGTAGGAAAAGTAACCTATCGATCCATACACAAAATCTTCCCGGAAGTAAGGTCTCATCCGGGCATTTCTCGCCTAAACAAACTCACATACACAACCACAACATACTCAAATTGACGTCAAAATGAGTATGTGTAGGACATTAGTAGGGCTTTAAGTATGAGTAGGACGTTAGTAGGGCTTTTAGTATGAGTAGGACGTTAGTAGGGCTTTTAGTAGGAGTAGGACGTTAGTAGGGCTTTTAGTATGAGCACGACGTTAGTAGAGCTTTTAGTATGAGCACGACGTTAGTAGAGCTTTTAGTATGAGTAGGACATTAGTAGGGCTTTTAGTATGAGTAGGACATTAGTAGGGCTTTTAGTATGAGTTGGAAGTTAGTAGGGCTTTTAGTATGAGTTGGAAGTTAGTAGGGCTTTTAGTATGAGTTGGAAGTTAGTAGGGCTTTTAGTATGAGTAGGACATTAGTAGGGCTTTTAGTATGAGTAGGACATTAGTAGGGCTTTTAGTATGAGTAGGACATTAGCAGGGCTTTTAGTATGAGTAGGACATTAGTAGGGCTTTTAGTATGAGTAGGACGTTAGTAGGGCTTTTAGTATGAGTAGGACATTAGTAGGGCTTTTAGTATGAGTTGGAAGTTAGTAGGGCTTTTAGTATGAGTTGGAAGTTAGTAGGGCTTTTCCAGCAAATTCTTAGTGTTTGTACAAAAAGGTAAATAAAAATAAAAAATGCCAAATGACAAAGTAACTTTTTCTTCATGCTCATTCAGCCATTCAGGAGTGGCTCCAGGGTCATGTGGTCCCTGGTTGTCCCCGGCAACTCTTATCAGTCCTCGCCGGATTGGTGCAGGAGAAAATGGGCGGGTCTTCAGGAGCGGTAGGTTTATTAGCATTTAAAAAAAGAATTAAAAAATGATTATTTGTTGCTTAGACAAGCTTAATTAAAGTGGGATCCCCTTGATTTGTATCATGCCCTTCCTAACTCACCAAATGTTTCTTTTGCAAATACGTTTGCATGGTTTCACCCATTTTCTAAACAGGTCACACAGATACAAAGAAAGAAACGTCCATTTTGTAATGATTAAATGGAGGAATATATTAATGTGACATGTTGCATCATAGTTTGAAGGAAATATTCTATAATCTTGAATGTGTTAAATGTGTTCTGAACGTGAAAAGCATTCAGCAAACGAAATGTCTCATTTTGGAATTAGACTTTTACTTAAAGCTGGGGTATATGATTTGGGGAGAAAATAGCAGTTGGGATAGAGATTCGAATCCAAATACCTCAACCGCTCCACTTGTTCTCTTTGGTCCCTCCCTGACACGCTCTACACCAACAAAGTCGTGCCAAAGTGAATGGACAGTCCCAACAGCCAATAAGAACAGAGAATCGGAGTCTCGCTCTGATTGGTCAAAGTGTACAGCTCATGTTAACTTTGACCAATCAGAAATCCTATACCCCAGCTTTAAGTCTGGTGTGTGAAAACTTCAATTCTGAATTTAGTTGTACAGCCTGTTCCTGACTGCAGCCGCGGTTCATGTGACTGAGGATCAGACTAACGCCGTTGCCTGGGCGACCGCAATGCATGCTGGGACACAGGCCATGAAGAGGTGAGGGGCTGTGTGTGGCTGTGTGTGTGTGTGTGTGTCTCTGAATTTTCTATACACCCACAAACTTATCTATGGGCATTTCTGTGGTCTATGTATAATATGTAAATGTAGAGCGCTCAATTAAAAAAATTATCAAAACATGATCCAAACCATCTGTGGACTTTCTTTCAGATACGGCGGTGCTGACGCTGGAGACAGGACAATGGTGAAAGATTTGTTTTTCTACATTTTACACAATCCTTCATTAATTATTTCTATTTTAAAAAGGCCAAACAAATGTATTCACGGCAAGAAAATACTGTTTACTACTAAATGTCCGCTTTGTGTCTATTTCTATGTGTCTACTTCCCTCTCTCTCCAGTTGGATGCTCTGTGCCCTGCTGTTGAGGAGCTGATGAATCTCACCACAGCTCCACCCAGTGGACAGATGGCTGTACTGCAGGCGGCTGTGCAGGTACAGTAACACACTGTGACGGTAAGTCTCTGAATCACTAAAATAGATTTTTCCCATGGAGACTGCCTTCATTTATAGTTTGGTGAGCATTCGTTGCATTCATTAGAAATGTTTGGAATTTTTTTTTATTTCATCTTCTTTTTCTCTTTACTTTGAAATGAAATGCTTTTGTAATTTTTTTATATTTTATTTATTTATATTTACCTTTTTATTTGGTATTATTTAAATAATAAACATTTAAACTTTATTTATTTTTTAAATTAATTTATACATGTATTCCTGATTCTTAAAAAAAAACTGTTTAAATGAATCAACATAAATTACTATTCCCACTACTCCTCCTCCTCTCTCTCTTTCCTAGCGCAAAAAATATATATTTAAATTGTATTTATTTTTTTAATTAATTTATAGGTGTATTCCTGATGTAATACTGTTTGTCTGAAACAAAATAAATCACCACTACCCTTCTCCCTCTCTCTCTGTCCCAGCGAGCGTCCCTGGGAGCAGAGTCGACCCGTGACCTCGTAGCGAAGGCGGGCAGAGCGAGTTACATCGCCGCCGAGCGCATCACGCTGCCGGACCCCGGCGCCGTGGCAACCGCCGCCATTTTGAAAGCCGTGCTGGAGTCACTGGAAGAGCAGAAGAAGAAGTAATCCAGGAAATAGAAGATGTGTGTTGGAAAAGCCCTACTAACGTCCTACTCATACTAATTTTGGATTGGAGTATTTGACGGTTGTGTATGTGAGTTTGTGCATGCGAGAAATGCCCGGATGAGTTCTTACTTTCGGGAAGATTTTGTGTATGGATCGATAGGATACTTTTCCTACTCAACCGCCCCACAATGCATTGCTTCTTTTCAAACGGCATGCAAGTTTTTTTTTTTTTATTCTTTATTGCTTCTGCCTTCTGTATACTTAAGTTTAAATGGTCCGACGAACCTCGCATACACAATCGATGGTTAAGTAGACAGTATGTAGTATATACATGTTGAGTATGTAGGAGGGAGGACGTTAGTAGGGCTTTTAGTATGTAGTATATACATGTTGAGTATGTAGGAGGGAGGACGTTAGTAGGGCTTTTAGTATGTAGTATATACATGTTGAGTATGTAGGAGGGAGGACGTTAGTAGGGCTTTTAGTATGTAGTATATACATGTTGAGTATGTAGGAGGGAGGACGTTAGTAGGGCTTTTAGTATGTAGTATATACATGTTGAGTATGTAGGAGGGAGGACGTTAGTAGGGCTTTTAGTATGTAGTATATACATGTTGAGTATGTAGGAGGGAGGAGGCTTTTTGTCCAACACAGCCTAACACTACTAGAACTACACACTCATGCCTCAAGAAAACTACAAAAATAATAATGTAACTATGGTAACTAAATTTTCAGTGTTTTTTTGGTATAATTACGAAGCACATTTAGAGTTTTTCCGAGATCATTTTTACACGCTACACACACAGAGTGAATGAACAGGAAACTGGACCCTTGGGTGCCTAAGCTTACACTATGTGTTCAGGAGTTCATCGTAATGTATAAGGAAGATTCAGTAAGTTATCCAAATCAAGAAAAAAATTCTGTTTTTTATGTTTGAAATCACCGAATCCAATGTATTATCAGACAGACTTGAATATTGTATTGTATTTTGTATATTGAATTATGAATTAATTTAACATTCCTAACTACTAATAAAATACAATAGGGAAAATATAAGCACTTTTTAAAGGGTACGATCAACTACATTTTCACAGATAGTAGTTCTTTTTTTGACGCTACATGGATACAACTGGACATCACATTCAGTGTACAGAGGATACATTGTATATCCTACGCTCCTAATCAAAAGCCGATGATTTGAAATGGCTGACCACATTTCAAGTTTCTTATCACAGGGCTAGAAAACGGCAACAGACGAAGAAAAAGAAATGAGAAAAATGAACGAATCATGAATTATGCACACAAATTCCTACATTTCCCATAATGCAACTTGGTAGCAATGCTTTTTTAAGACCCTACCTGCTTGGTTAACGCCTAAGTTTTTTCCGTTATAACTGTTTTCTCAGGTTTACAGAGTGCTAAGCAAACTGATTTCTTACGTGTAAAATGGCTGTAGTCCTCTTGTTTCAACACTAATAAACTGTCATTAATGAATTGTTTCAAAAATGTCATTGTTTTTCAATTTTTTTTTCTGATTACTTTAAGGCACCATCTTTGAAACTGAACCCTCTATCCCTACCCACAACACCTTTCAGCAGACCAGCCAGACATTATACATCTCCTCTTGCCAAAGCAAAACATTCTTCAAACTCATTAAAAATGTGTTTTTTGGGGGGGGGGGGGGGGGGGCGCCCTTAGCTCAGTTGGTAGGGCGTCCCCCCCATGGGCCTCGGCCAGCAGCGGACCCGGGTTCGATTCCAGCCCGCGGTCGTTCTCTGCATGTCACTCCCCTCTCTGCCCCATTTCAACTCTGTCTCTACACTATCAATAAAGCATAAAAATGCCCAAAAAATATCTTAAAAAAAATAAAAAATGTGTTTTGGCATCAAGAAAGTAGTACACACAAACCATCCTTATAAGTAAGCAAAAAATGCAACTAAACATATGGATGGTGACAGAGATAGAAGCATTCAGATTAAGTATGAATGCATATTGTATTCATACATCCAGACATCACTTAATTTTTGATTTTGAGTACAACTAAAACTGCAAAGGAAAACTGCCAAATTTGAGGCTATCTACAATGCACTATGTAGTGGTCTATTTAACAGGACTCCCGTCAACATAGTGTGCACATTAATACAAACTACATGTTTATTTCTTTACATCGGCTTAGATTAAATCATCACTCCTCTTTTTATTCTTTCTTTCAAACTATTTTCTTCTCTTCCTTTTATCTCTCTTTTCTCTCGAAGGCCGTCCCCCTCAGCGACTTCCTGGCACAAGAATGCTGCGTTGCTTCTTAGACTTTGAACGCACACACACATATACACAGACACACACACACATACACACACACACATACACACACACAGGCAGACACACACATACACACACACACACACACAAATACACACACACACACACACTCTCTGACATACTTTATAGACCTGTCATCTGCTACGAACGCTTTCTTTCAGTTTTGGTGACAGACAGATCACAGACAGACCACGACAAAGGTAACTTATTTTCATGTTGGTGTGTGTGTGTGTGTGTGTGCGTGTGTGTGTGTGTGCGTGTGTGTGCGCCTGCCTGTCTGTCTGTGTGTGTTTTAATGTGTAACTTCATTCTTCACACCATGTTGACCACAGATACAGATATGGGTTAATGTGACAATAAGCAGAACTATGAAGCAGACAGGAGTAGAGTGTGTTAAAAGACATGAACTATTTTACCTACAGCTAGATCGGATGTTATAAACCATAATAACTGACCTGTTTTCATTTCCTAGGTTATTTTTTGCATGCAGTCACAGATCAGGGATAGGGTAGCACTTTACAATAAGGTACATTACTGTTAGTTAGTTAATGCTATTAGAGGCTAGTTGATATGTAGTCAATGCCTATTAAGCATTAAAGACGTATACTTCACCGGTGGGAATATGAAGGTGTATTGAACTCTGAGATCCTATTTAGTATAAATGTGCAAAACATTTTAGAAATCGGTTCATCCTAGCCTGAGAAAAGGCAGAAAGAGTGTTTTATGGTCTCACTGTCTAACCCTACAGTTTCCTTCTTGTGACATCACAGTAAGGGTTAGGATTAACAGGACAGCTGGGCCAAGGGAAGACTGAGGGAAGAAAAACCTCATTCATCATATTTTAATAGTGGTTTTATATTGATAGAACTCCGGTTCCGTATGGGTGAAGTATTCCTTTAAGTAAGTGTTAATGCTTAGTTATTTAATGCTTAGTTAAGCATTAATTAACTAAGCATAACAGTTCATGCTTAGTTTGTTTATTAAGCATTAACTAACAGTTAATGAATGTAGCCTCATTGTAAAGTGTTACCCAATGATATGTTCAAAATTCAAGATGGTTATTGTCATATGCACAACAATTACAGAGCAGTCGCTGGCCATGGAATTCTTTGGTCTTGGGCTCCTCCAACAGTGCAATAAAGAAAGTGTATAAGTATACAAGATACACAAATATGTGTGTGTTATGTCTTAAGATCTGGTGGTTAGAGGCACACTATGCCGTCTAGTATCAAAGCTGTGACCCCTAAGACAACTGATTATACTTCACTAGCTTCCTGGTTGAAATGTAAACTTCAAACTAGAGAGTGTGACTCATAAAGAATTAACTTTCAGGTCCGATATTCTTGCAGTTTGCCTAAAGTTAATAATTTCGTTAACTCAGTTCGTCATTACAACCCATGTAAAGTGGGCTATTTTAATAATAGCCTACTGTTATATACAGTTTATATACAGCAACAAATTAAACTAAATACCTTCATATCCTTTAACCAATTTAAACAAACTATCTTAAATCTGCCAAACTCTACCTGTAACTGTTTTAATTAGGCTATATTGTACTTTCAACCCTTTAATTTTAATTGCTGCCACTCTTCACCACTGTGTTAAATGTTTCAATAGTTTTTTTTCTCTTCACCTGTTGTTGTGTATTTGATGTATTTGCATTGCATATTTTGTGTGTATTGTTGTTTTTCCTTTGAATTTGTTTTGAACTCGACGTCATTGTAAATGAGGGTCACCCCTCAACTGGTCTCTCCAGGATAAATAAAAGTTAAATGAAATGAAAATGAAAAATACAGTCTGTTTGCTTATGCTTAACCCCTTTACACCAGGCATGTTGTTCTCCTCCACGCTCACAGTTATTCATACAGGAAATGGTTTTACTCGCCCACCTGTTCTGTTAACCAGAAAAAAAAGGCTGTTTGTCATATCGCTGATATCAGCTGTAATGATCTGCTTCGCACAGTCATACAGTACTTCATATTTCTCTGTGTTCTTGTCCACATACATACATTCGACATTTGGGTTAACCTCGAAGAACATACTGGCATGATGATTGCATGTCAAATTTAGCCTGTATAAAAGTAAAGGCCTACATAAATAAATGAAAAGATAAAAGTAGTCTATTTTGACTGACATGGTAATAGGTAATCAGTTTATGTTGTGTATTTCTGTGTGTCAGATGGAGTTTGCCTGCAGCCATGTTGTTTGTAACTGGAGGCCTGATGCAGCGGGTGAGTCAGTGCTTTGATTTTATTTAAATCTTTTATCTCTTTTATTTATATTTTTCATATCTATTCATCTCTCGCTCTCTCCGCCTCTCTCTCCCTCCCTATCTTTCTCTCTGTCTTTCTCCCTCTCTCTCTCTCTCTCTCCCTGTCTCTCTCTCTCCCTTCCTCTCTCTCTTTCTCTCTCTCTCTCTCTCCCCCTCTCTCTCTCTCTCTCCATCTCTCTCCTTCTCTCTTCTTTCATTTGCTTTTCTAATGTGTATTCTATATTTGATGTATTGTAATCTTGCCCCTGTAAAGCACTTTGAATGGCCTTGTGTCTGGATTGTGCTACAGAAGTAAACTTGCCTTGACTTGCCTTTGATTTCGAAATGTTAAAAATAAATTATTTGAAATCTTTTGCTATGACATTCAACTTGATCCTTTTTAATTTATTTTTTCTGTTAAATTTGATTTTGTAGCTCATTGCCTTCTGTGATTGTGCCTGTTTGATATTAAATGCACACAATTGGGAATACATTTCAATTTAAATGTTGTGCTGCATAAATGCTTATTTAAAAACAAAACTTCTTACTTACTTAAAGGTTATACACTCAACAAAAATATAAACGCAACACTTTTGTTTTTGCTCCCATTTTTCATGAGATGGACTTAAAGATCTAAAATTCATTCCAGATACACAATTGTACCATTTCTCTCAAACATTGTTCACAAATCTGTCTAAATGTGTGATAGTGAGCACTTCTGCTTTGCTGAGATAATCCATCCCACCTCACAGGTGTGCCACATCAAGATGCTGATCTGACATCATGATTAGTGCACAGTTGTGCCTTAGACTGTCCACAATAAAAGGCCACTCTGAAATGTGCATTTTTTTGCTTTATTGGGGGTCTGGGGACTCAGAACCAGTCAGTATCTGGTGTGACCACCATTTGCCTCATGCAGTGCAACACATCTTCTTCGCATAGAGTTTATCAGATTGTCAATTGTGGCCTGTGGAATGTTGTTCCACTCCTCTTCAATGGCTGTGCGAAGTTGCTGGAGACGGCTTATGGTGGAGAAATGAACATTCAATGCACGAGCAACAGATCTGGTTGACATTCCTGCTGTCAGCATGCCAATTGCACGCTCCCTCAATGCTTGTGGCATCTGTGGCATTTTGCTGTGAGACAAAACTGCACATTTCAGAGTGGCCTTTTATTGTGGACAGTCTAAGGCTCATCTGTGCACTAATCATGATGTCAGATCAGCATCTTGATGTGGCACACCTGTGAGGTGGGATGGATTGTTGCAGGTCATCCCCCCTATCTCTCTCTCTCTCTCTCTCTCTCTCTCTCTCTCTCTCTCTCTCTCTCTCTCTCCCCATTTCAACTCTGTACTGTCTAATAAAACTTGAAAAAAATTGCCAAAAAAATAATAATAATAAATTTACCCAAATATTTATATTTAGTGTTATATGTCCTATTGAATCCACAGGTGTTTCTCCAATCAAGAACCACTATGACAACAGTGTGACTGATAAACACCAAGATGGTAAATATGTCTTGTTAACACACACACACACACACACACAAACACACACACACACGCACACGCACACACAGGGTTATTAAAGGTCAACGTATTTAAAAAACATGTTTTTCTGTCTAGAGCGTTCATCACATTCTCAAGAGTATTGGTGTAAAATAACAGGAAAGCAATCAAGTGGTGTGTGTGTGTGTGTGTGTGTGTGTGTGTGTGTATGTGTGTGTGTGTGTGTGTGTGTGTGTGTGTGTGTGTGTGTGTGTGTGTGTGTGTGTGTGTGTGTGGGCATGCATGCAAGTGCAAAGTGACAGAGATGCACAATGAAGGAGATGTACAGATAGTATTTCAGCAAGGGGAAAGTCCACAGAAAACAAGCTGATCAGATAAAAAATTTGAAAAAACCTAACAAGTCTCACCACCTAAGGGGGTAAAAAGCAGCCTGGCTCTGGCTGCCTACTACTTCCGCTCAAATTTAATGTTCCCTTCAGTAGTCTTCTGTACAAATAAAATGAAGTACAATGGTCTGGTAGGACCAGGCAGGGGTAAAAAGTCCTTTCAATCTAAATGTTTTTTTTTTAGACTGTTATGTTTACAATATTTCCAAAGGATAATATAACTCAACAATGGACAGATAAACTCAATAAATAACAAAAGATTTATATATTTACATTTATTTAGTTATTTATTTAATTAATGCAACATCACACACACACACACACACACACACTCACACACACACACACACACACACACACTCACACTCATATACAGTCAGTGACACAAAACATTTAAAGTATCAAGTCTACCAACAAACACCATTAATACCCTTTCTGTCCCCAGTCCCTCCCCCTCTGCCTCCTCGTAGACACAGAAAGCCTCGTCGCTCCTCTTTGCCTCTCCCTCCCGTTCCTTCATTTCATCCTCTGATGGGACGCCCCCTCTCTCTCCCTCCGCCTGTCCCACCAAGAGGTCAGTACGGTTTAATTTTTACCCCCCTTTTCCCCCTCTCTTTCCCCCTTTCTAAAGTGTTGTATTTACCATTAGTTTGTTTGATTTTTTTTTTCTTATTTTTTTTAATTTGTTTAATTTTAATTTTTTGAATAAATGTTTATTATATTATTTAATTTATTATTTATTTAATTATTTAAATTATTATTCCGCCTGTCCCACCCAGGGGTCAGTTTATTTTGATCTTAACCCCCAATCTCTCTGGTTTTATAATATTCTTATGTTATACAGCTTTGAAAAAAAATAAGAGACCAGTCTGAATTTTTCTTAAATCTTCATCATTACTTAAAAATGCTCTTAATGACAAAACATGTATTGGAATTTGATAGAAATGTTCTCAGTAGTTTATATTATAAAGCCAAAATGTTCATTCTACTCAAACATATGCCTATAAATAGTCAAACGAGAGACACTGAACATTTGGAGTGGTCTCTTCATTTTTTTCCAGAGCTGTATATTCTATTCATATTTCTAAATTGTTCTTCAGTTGACAAGCTGGAAGGAGAAAGCAGACTGAAAGCAAACGTCAACGTCATCTCCCTTAGTATTGGAAAACTGGTCGACATCAGCCAAGGTCAGACACACACACACACACACACACACACACACACACACACACACCACCGCCAAGGGAAGACTGAGGGAAGACAAACCTCATTCATTATGATATAATAGCGATTTTATAATGATAGAATGCCGGTTCCGTATTGGTGAAGTATTCCTTTAAATATCTCCTAGGGAGCAGCCGAAGAAAACAAGTAGCGACAATTCACGAGACGAAGATAGAAAAGCAATTATTTTTAAGAAGCCGCTGAACAGTGTGGTTCTATGTCATACGAGACAAGAATCGTTTTGTTAAAGGGGCGATAGTCAAGCTTTCTTTGTATTACCTGGCTGGACAAAAAACAAAAAAAATCCTAATCAGCTAAACCGTTAACCTCGCTTCAGCTCAATTATTGTTGTTTTGTTATAATACTTTTATTTGTGTTTCAGCCTCAGCCCAGGAGGGTTCTCAGAGCCCAGTGGTTTGTGGGAAATGTAGTGCTGCCTGTTCGTGTCTGAGTTCTATACAGGGGAACGTGAGTGGCCATTTATTTCACACTATTTTAATTTCACTGTTGAGTTTAAGTCGGAACGTTTGTCTTTTTAGGTATTTTTCTAACATCAGTGGAACAATGGTGGTTTAATACAAATGAGCAGTAAAAAAAAAAACAGGGAATATAGACGAAAAATAAATAAATAATATAAAAAATTTTTTTTTAATATTTTTAAAAAACTATTGTAAAAACATTTATTTAAAAAAAAATATAAAACTATTATTACAAAAAATAAACAAAATATATTAAAACATATATATAGAAAAACATAATAATAAAATAATAATATAAATAATATAAAAAAATTTAAATACATCCCCTTCCCTTTCCTCTTATACAGGTCTGGGTGTGTGGTTAAAACAAAAGGAGCAGTTTAAAAAAATATGGAATAAAAATGAAAATATTATGTTAAAAATAGAAATATTATTACAAAAAAATATTATCAAAAAATTTATATATTTTTTTTTGTTTTGTAATTTTTTTTTTTTTTTACCAAATAATATTAAAATATTATAGAAACATGCTATATACATATTATTCAAAAATTAAAATCCAACCCCTTCCCTTTTCTCTTGTCCAGGTCTGGGTGTGTGAGTTCTGTGGGTGTGAGAACGACAGTGTGAAGGCAGCGGCTGTTGTTCAGTGTTCCGGTCTCCATGGCGATGAGATTTACCTCCCGAATCACTGTGACGACGATTACCAAAACCTGGAGGACACGCTGGTGGTTTTCTGTGTGGACATATCCGGCAGCATGAGCGTCACTACAGAGGTGTGTGTGTGTGTGTGTGTGTGTGTGTGTGTGTGTGTGTGTGTGTGTGTGTGTGAGAGAGTGTGAGTGTGAGTTTGTGTGTCTGTCTGTATGTCTGTCTGTCTGTCTGTCTGTCTGTCTGTCTGTCTGTCTGTCTGTCTGTCTGTGTGTGTGTGCCTAATGTTGTAGGGACATTTTTCTGTTTACACAGTGATAGTGTTGGGACGTATCTTCCTTTCGGGGACAAAATGGAAGTCCCCATAAAGTGTGTGTGTGTGTGTGTGTGTGTGTGTGTGTGAGTGAGTGAGTGAGTGAGTGAGTGAGTGAGTGAGTGTGTGAGTGAGTGAGTGAGTGAGTGAGTGAGTGAGTGAGTGAGTGAGTGAGTGAGTGAGTGAGTGAGTGAGTGAGTGAGTGAGTGTGACTGTGTGTGTGTGTGTGTGTGTGTGTGTGTGTGTGTGTGTGTGTGTGTGTGTGTGTGTGTGTGTGTGTGTGTGTGTGAGTGTCAAATGTGTGTCAGTCAGTCATATCAACTTTTTTCCATATTTGCTCCCGTTTAGGTTCCATCCAGCAGTGGGTCCCCAGTTTACATATCCAGACTAGAGGTGAGATGTGAGGGATAATCAACAAGTAGGTGTCTTATACTGTTGTGTTAGGCATGTCTTTGCTAACCATATAACGCAAACCAAAATATTGATTATAACACATATACCATGGGCAAAAAAATCAGTACATCTTTCTCTTTAAAACTTGCGCCAAACTACGTGTGCGTAACTTGGTTATAATGCACACCTATATGACGATCAGAAAAACATATTCTATATAAGACAATGGTATAAATTGATTTGTTTCTCTCTTTATTAATTTTGTTATTCGGTGCACGATGGTTATTAGTTGTTTATGTTTTAATTCCCTCAGAGTATCCAGGATGCCCTACAGGGGGCGCTGTCTTCCTTACTGCAGCTGTCCCCACGCAGGAGAGTGGCTCTGGTCACATTCAATGACGAGGTTACAGAAATAATATCTCTCCATTTTATAACTAAAAGAAAGAACATGAAATTAAGATTAGTTCTGTCTGTCTGTCTGTCTGTCTGTCTGTCTGTCTGTCTTTGTAATATTCATGATGGACATGTGCTGATATGAAAAAACATCCTTAATGACGAGGTTAGAAAAATCATTGTCAATATTTTAAAATTACATTTTTCATTTATAATATAAGAAAATATCAAGAAAATACTTGTAATCACCTTGATATTTAATATCATTATAAATATATATTTTTTATAATACATTTCTTATTTGATTTTTGATAAATATAGTACAATATTTTGCTTTTTCATATGTATTATTTTACTTAATTATGTGCTATTTTATTTTATTAATGGTAACGTTTTTTTTTTTAATTATTTCTTTCTTATTATTATTTTTTTTACAGGTTGTAATATATGGCGATGGTACCAGTACTCCCCTCACTCTCAGGGATTGGGCGCTAGTTGACTACGACCATATATGGAAAGAGGGCGTGGCCTATAACATCCCACACTGTATAGCTGAGACCTTCCACCAGCTAGTACAGAGGGTCAAAGAGTGAGTCACCAAAGAGCTTTATTAAGAATACCCTCCCTGCCCTACACTTCTCAAATAATTTTTACTAATTTAATTTTACTTTTATTTAATAATATACAGCTCCGGAAAAAAATGAAGGGACCAGTCTGGATTATTTTCTTAAATCTTTATTTGTACATTACTTAATAGAAATGCTCTTAATGACAAAAAAATGTATTGGAATTTGGTAGAATTGTTGTCAGTAGTTTATATTATAAAACCAAAATGTTCATTCTACTCAAACATATGCCTATAAATAGTAATACGAGAGACACTGAACATTGGGAGTGGTCTCTTAATTTTTTCCATAGCTGTATATATTTTTTATATTTATTTATTTGTGCATTTCCAGCCTTAGGGAAGATGGCGCTACATGTCTCGGTCCTGCGGCGTTAGCCTCGGTTGCCATGGCTTCAAGATACCCTGGGTCAAAGGTGAGTGAGTGTGTGTTTTTAATTTAAAAAATAATTAGTCAGATGTAATAACTTCTCAGTGTCTTGTTGCCACCATGAGCCAAGAAAAAAAGTCTCTACAAAAGTCCATGTAAAACTGCAACACATTTTTTATGTATTTAGTTTAAACAAACTAAATATATCATGTTAACCCTTAAATATAATGGTGCTAATATTCAATGAATGTTGTCACATCTTATATGCTTGGTCACCTTGGCAACTGTCTGAAATAACAGGGTGATTGTGGGTAATGGAGTTTGTGTTTTTCATCAGGTGATTTTGTGCACAGACGGCCGAGCCAACATCGGCCTGGGTGAGATGGAACTATCTCCCTCTTTCTCGTCCTCTTCCCTTACTCAGTATTTCTACAGACAGCTGGCTTTACAGGCAGTGGATAGTGGGTGAGGACAACCACACACACACACACACACACACACACACTATATATATATCTAATTGAATAAAAAAGTAAAAATGTAATCTTTTCTTTACTGTTCCCAGAGTCATAATCTCAGTCATGACGTTTGAAGGGACAGATTGTCGCTTGGCGGACGTTGGGAGACTCGCAGACACTACCGGAGGAAGGGTGAGATGAATATATATATATATATATATATATATATATATATATATATTTAACCAAATATTTCAGTATGTTATAAAAAAAACATCAGGAAGGAACAGAAGAAAAGAGACATCAAGAATTAAGTAACAAACCTTACTTAAAGGTGCAGTGTGTAATATGACATCATCAAGAAAGTTCTACAAAGTTCTAGAATGCAACGCTCCCTGGGTAACCCCACCCCTTTCGAATAATAACAGAAGCTACAGTGGCCTTCAAGGACAAGAACAATTCTAAATTTTAAACAATGCACCTGATGACATTCCAACTATGACACTTTCAAGATGGCGGCACTAGGCCTTGGTCCAAAATATGCAGAAATATGGACATATATGAGACCCTTTCTAAGGGGAAAAAAAATTATTCAAAATTTTTTTTTCAGCTATTATGCACTAAATTAAATGTACTTATGGATATTATAATTACTTTCTACAAAATCTGGAAATAAAACCCACAATTCTACACACTGCAGGTTTAAGTATATGTAAAAGGAATTAATAACTACACAATATCTATACAACTAAAAGCCTCTTTTCTCTGTTTTTGTTTTCCTCTCTTGCTCAGGTGAACATGGTTAGCATCAGTAGCGTCGCCAAGGTGATCCAGTCAGCCACTGTTGACAACGTGCTGGCAACAGGAGTCACGGCAACCCTGTTTGCCTCTGATGGCGTGTAAGTGGTGATTGACACCAACTATTGCAGTTTTTCAAGTTGTTTTTGTATGTGAACTTACCAATGATGAGCACATATACTGAAGATGCCACAATAATTAATGCCACTGGTCCCATGCTCAATTCAATCACTGTATTAATCCAATGTATTTTTAAACAGTGGTATTCTCAATATAAATATGCCACATTATTCATTAAAATCCTTTATTCTCTTAATTTTTCTCTTACGGTATCAATTAATTCACTCCTTTCCAATGCATTTGGATGTATACTGAACGTAGCCCTTCTATTGTAGGTTTTAAATCCTCTCTCTCTCTCTCTCCCTCTCTCTCTCTCCCTCTCTCTCTCTCTCTCTCCCTCTCTCTCTCTCCCTCTCTCTCTCGCCCTCTCTCCCTCCCTCCCTGAAGGTATTTTCCCTTTGAGGATCAGAACAATCACAAACTGTTGATAGAGATCGGTAACGTGACCAGAGGGCTGGAGATCACCGTCCAGTTTGCTGTAAAACCAGAGTCAACTGAAGGTAAGGCAGGTGTCATTGACTCAAGCTTACTACATGTCTTTCCTCTCTCTCTCTCTCTCTCTCTCTCTCTCTCTCTCTCTCTCTCTCTCTCTCTCTCTCCCCCATTTCAACTCTTTGTCTACTACTATCAAATAAAATTAAAAAGCCCCCCAAAAAATATTTTAAATTTTTTCTTGTTTACACGGCACTGTGGGGACGTGACCTGGTAGCCCATTGACATTGTGGGGACTAGGGGTTTTACAAAGGAGTCAAAATTAATAGTATTGAACAAATTAAAATGTATAAAACTAACTGTATTGCAAATATATAATGTGTTGGCTTAGAAATCCAAACCCAAATCTAATTTCAATCTGGATTTCTAGGCTAATGATGCTTGTTACAGTTTTTCTCCAGAAGGACACACTTCCATTCCAACTACAGCTGAGCTTCAAGACCAGAGACCAACAGAAAGTCACTCGCATCATCACCGAACAGCGGCCGGTTGCTACCTGCAGGTACACATTTGGATATATCGAACTTGTAATACTTTTGCAGCATTGAATTGATTTTATCCATATCCCTACGCTATCAAAAACACCTAAATCTATGTTGGATCATCATTTATGTAGGAAAATTCTTTGACCAGATATTTAACATTGTTGAGAAATTTTAAAAGTTTTAAAAATATTTAAGTAAAAAAATTTTTTTTTTAAATAAAGCGTAGCTATAATTTTGATTAAACAAAATTCTCTATTCCTTCTCTCTGCAGTGGTGTTAGTGCGAGCGGCCTCAACACAGCGGTGCTTGGCGTTCACTGTGCTCAACTCTGCGCCAGTCTAACGATGGAGGGGCGAGTGCAGGAGGCGCAGAGGCAACTGAAAGCACAGCAAGACTTACTCAATCAAATCAGGTAAATAGATTATGATATATCATTGGCTGTGTTGTAAAAGCCATACTAACGTCCTCCCTCCTACATACTCAACATGTATATACTACATACTGTCTACTTAAACGATTGATTGTCTGTGCAAGGTTCGATCTGATGATTATATTAACAATAATTTTAACATATACATTTTTTTCAAATTCCTTATTGCTTCTTGCATTACACACATATCGATGTATACTGGTTTATGTTACATTGCGGGGACCCAGGTTTTAACCCACATTATGGGGACTCCGACCCAGTGTTTGTGTGTGTGTGTGTGTGTGTGTGTGTGTGTGTGTGTGTGTGTGTGTGTGTGTGTGTGTGTGTTGTTCTTGGTATTAATTACAATTCCTCTTTCTGCCCCATAGTAAGCAGAGGCCAATCGAAAAGGAAGAGAGTATCTATGGCAACTGGATGGACACAATGACAACAATCTGTGACGACATAACCGCAGAATCCAAGGTCATCATATAATTAACTTATCAATAAAGGAAATTAATTAATATACAATAATTTGGGGTATGGCATTCCTTAAAGACCTACTTCACCGATGGAAAAATTAAGGTGTACTGAACTCTGAGATTCTATCTAGTATAAATGTGCAAACATTTTTAGAAATCGGTTCATCCTAGCCTGAGAAAAGGCAGATAGAGTGTTATATGGCCTCACTGTCTAACCCTACAAAATGTAGGGTTAGGATTAACAGGACAGCTGGGCCAAGGGAACACTGAGGAAAGACTGAGGGAAGAAAAACCTCATTCATAATATTATAATAGCGATTTTATAATGATAGAATGCCAGTTCCGTATGGGTGAATTATTCCTTTAAACTAAAGAGGGTGAAGCTAAATAGTTGAGTTCAGTGTCTAAGGGAGGGTGTCATACTGGAATGTAAAGCCCACTGAGGCAAATGTCTATTTGTGACATTGGGCTATACAAATAAAACTGATTTGATTTGATTTCTTGCAGACGCTTTCTGATGAGGCTGCTAAGGTGATGTACCAGATGAAGAGAGCCAGCAGCACCAACAGCAACAGCAGCACAAGTCATATCCAGAAGAAAACTATCGGCAGGAAGAAGAAGGCCGTTCTAGAAGCAATGTAAAGAAATCAGACGTAATTTATTTTGTGGACTGAAGGAAGGATATTGAAGTTTAACGACTGTACTGAAATCGACAGCACTGTTTACTAATGCAAGATTATACAAGCAAGGTTAAATTAATTATGAATGTAATGTACAGGCCAAAGATTGTTTTTCAGGCATATAAACATGACTTTAACATTAACAAACGTTTGTAAACCTTTAAGGTCTGGCTGAAAAATAACAGTAAACGGTCTTTGTCATATTAAAATTATGTCTACCTTTGTGATCTTGTAAATATGTTATGTATGAAAAGATAATTTCACATTAAATCATACTTGAGCACTTTGGGATATATACTTGAATACAATCAATAATGTTGTGTAGTGAAAATGACATATTTGGCAAGTAACAAGCATTTTTGAGAGTTCCCTTCCATGCATTACTTTATGGAATCAGATTTGCCTCATGAGTACCAAGCAAACAGAAGAATTTGAGAGAAAATAAAAGTCAATTAAACAACAAAAAAAGCAAAACTCAACACTTGTAAACAAACTTGAATTACATGGTTTCTCTTGTAAAACTGCCAGCAGATGGTGTTGTGGCTATTCTGTGGGGAGGATGTAGCATTTCAGTGTTATACGCAGTTCACCATAACACTGACCTAGTTCAAATTATAGATGCATACACTGTATATGCATATATGTGAATTAAGACAAAGTTATTTACTACATCAAGCACAAGTTTGAATAAATATGAGTGTGTCCAGTTAATGGCAAACTAACAAAACAAAATAATTCATATACAATACTTTAGAATATATATTTGTCACATTAAAACATGTGTTTACCTTACATAACTCTTCTGTGTATTAGTGTTTTTAGACTAATGTACTGCACATAAGAATATTATGTATTATGCAGTTAACAATTGTGCCAATTCAAGCCTCTTCTTTGACCAAATGTACACCACACACCCCACCAGTCTTCTACAAGTTTCATGAATATTTGGTAACATTAAAATTTACATAACCCTTTTTCTATACTTTTTCTAGACTAAAATGCTGACTTGTATACGGAAAAACAAACTCACACTCACACTATCAGGGCTAGATGGCGAAACCTCTTGAGTTTTTAAGTGTGTGTGGCCTTATCTTTGAGTGTGTATCCTTGTGTAAAGTTCAGATGACACAGATTGTTTCATCAAATATGTATTTTATGTGTATATTCACATGGGCATTTTTGAATAGGGTGATGTATTGCCTGTTAGTTTTTTAAGAGCATACATCTCTTTTGCATGTTGCGCATATAGTTGGGTGTGTTTGACTCGACAATGACCTAGAAAAATTTCATTGTATGTCGTGTATAAATCAAGGCTGTCACTTAAAGATGCCGCTGAACTTTTTTCACACACAAATATACTCATGGTGTGATCAGGCGTCACAGTTAAACTCAGAAAGTTACAAGAAAATTTACTTTAAAATCAAATAGTAGTCTACTAGTTTACCACCAGGAAGTTGGTCTCAAGTGAAGCTTTATTAATTATGAACTTGGATAGACAGCGCAGGAGGGTTAGTAGTAAATGCTATGTATTTTTAATAGTGTGTGGACATTATTTGAACCATTAACAATTTAAAATGGGTTATTGTAAGTTTTTTTTTTTTTTTTTTTTACATTTGAAATATTACAAGTTGAATTACATGGATTGCATGCACTAATTCATGGAAGATCATGTACTTTCCCGTGTGTCTTTCGGCATAATCCTCGGCCCTTGTGTGTGTGTGTGTGTGTGTGTGTGTGTGTGTGTGTGTGTGTGTGTCTGTCTGTCTGTGTATGTGTGTGTGTGTGTGTGTGTGTGTGTGTGTGTGTGTGTGTGTGTGTGTGTGTGTGTGTGTGTGTGTGTCTGTCTGTCTGTTGGACAAATGCCTAAAAATGTGAGTGAGAATGAGCGGAATGTACAAGAGGAAAATCACAGCTGATCAGGAGATAGTTCAGTCTTTACGGGAGAAGGAAATGTACCTGAATCAGAAAAAACACACCATTAGACACACCACCGGTAGATTGATGGTTCGATTTATAATGAATTACAGGTTGAAATGTCACCTGTAAATCAATGAAGGAAAAAAAAACTAAAATTAAAAATCAATTGTCTATGAGACAAGACTTGGCTTGGTCGACTTTTGGAAAAAGTGCATATATATGATAATAATTATCTTTAAAGCACCTTTCAAACATAAAATGCAGCTCTACGTTCTTTATTTTTATTTATTTATTAATTTTTATTTTTCCTTGATTTATCCTCGAAAGATCAATTGAGGGGTGGCCCTCATTTACAATGTTGTTGAGTAAAATCTTTACATGCGAGAGTGGGACAACCATAATATGCGATAAAATTAGTATGAGTATAGAATTAAAATAAATATATTAAGATAAATACAGAGTACATTTTATCAAATGCTGATGTCCAGTCAAAATCATCTTTAAATTTTTTAAATTTGTAAATATAGTTTGGACATCCTAAAAAAATTAATTTAATAACCAAAAATTTGGATATAGACAGCTAAGAGTGACAAAACTGACCTACTTTACCTTTCTTGCAGGATCAGTTTTGTCAAAATGAGCCATAAAAACATTTTATGTGTGCCAAAGGTTACATCTTAAATCATCGATTAAGGAAGACGTTTCTGTTTGAACGCCTGGCAGTGGCGTGCACAGGTAGACCTGAAGTGGTGCTGAAGCACCTGCCCTTTTCCCCTGGCCCAATCAAGTGCCCTTTTGAGAAAAAAAAAAAAAAAAAAAAAAAAAATCTCAAAGTTCTTTTTTTTTTTTTTTTTACAGTGTATGTGGCCCATGCCGACATTAACATCTATAAATGCTCAACGATTAAAAACGTTTGACAATAATGCCCCAATAAATATGCCCCCCCCTCCTCCTCCTCCTCCTCCTCCGCACACACTTCCTTTGTCAACGTGAACGCGCAGAGTGGACACATACGGAGGCGCGTTGCCTCAGCAGTTCACAGCTGCTGCACACACACACCTACTCTTGCGCCTGCCCTGTCCCACCAGCGAGGTAACACATACATTGAATGGAGTCAAGAGTGTATTGTTTGCCCCCTAAGCCTCAGTTGCCAAGCTATAACTTGCATTTATTTGTCTCTGTTTTAAAGTAGCCTCTATCATCCAGCGCCACACAGCTGAGCATAAATTAGCCGACTGTCCTGCTTAACAAGCTAGCCCAAAAAAAAAATAGATATGACGTGATGAACACAACTAATGTCGGCGGAGTTTGTCATTGGTACAGCATGTGAATATCAGTATGCTGAATATTTAGTGTTGTTTAGGTTAACTTTAGGTAATTAACACATGCAGTAATTTATTTGCTAAATGACAAACAGGCAATTCCCAATGTAGCCTTGTGCCTGGTTGTAATGTAACCAAGCTCTCTGCTCTCCTGGATGAAAGCATCCACCAGCAGCAAGGAGGAAGAAGAAGATGAAGTGTCAGAGTCAAGACCAGAGTCATGTTAACTGTTCAGGGCCTTTTAAAGCTCAGATTTTAATGTTGAACTGTTTCTCAAATGTTATTCAAATATCTTAAAAGCTGTCCACACATTTTATTTTAACTACGCAAAGTGGGTTGGTGGTACTAAATCAGTCATGAAGCTATAAAAGTTAATTATATTATTTTGTCCCAACCATAAGTTATTTCTATGTTACAAGACTTGCAGTAATCTTGTATTTACCTTAATAGGATATTATTAGTACAGAGATCAGGGGCCTAACGAAGACTTCAAAGAGAGAATTCGGGATAAGGGATTATTTAAAAAAATCCGAAGCTGACTGTTTTTTTTTTCAAACATGTACATTTTTTCTTTCTGCTTTTTGGTAATTCTGTGTCTCCAAATTATTCCAGAAAATAGTACTAAATAGCCCACATTGACACAGGTGATTTAGCCTTAGCTTTCTTCTCAAAGTGCACCTGATTGATGAATTTTACTTTAAAAGGTTAAAATTTTTGTTCCGTGGGTGCATTCCCCTGGACCTCCCTAGAAGGTCCAGGGTCCCAAACACAGTCTCCCAAATTCCATTGAGAAACACTCTATGTGTGGCCGGGTATTAAAAGTCATTAGGCCAGGGGGGGATTTTGTACAAGTACCCTTAAAATTATTTGGTCATTCATCGATAGAATATATTGTGCCCTTTTTTTTGCAATGAGCACCTGCCCCCGAAAATGTCTGTGCACGCCACTGACGCCTGGTATTTTGTTTTGGTTACACGTTGTCTTGGGAATCTTCTTATCTTTTTTCAGATAGTTAGAGAGTAGAATTGATCAAAAGCAAGAGCATATGAGATACTTTCTGTGGTCCCACACCAATGCTGATGTCCAGTCAAAATAAGCTTATAATTAGTTGATTTCAAATGCTCCCTAACCCTAACCCTCACCCGGAGCCTCCAAGGCAGCGCTGCCTGGAAGACCCTATCCCCTAACCCTAACCTTTACCAGCGCTGTCTTGAAGGCTCCGTTTGGGGCACAAAACACCAAACACCATTTCAAATATTTAATATAAACTGATTTAAGCAAACAAAAATTGGACATAATAAAAAATGTATTCAGTAATCGAACATTTGGAAACAGACAGTTTGGAGCGACATAACTGACCTATGCAAAACCCCACTACAAACTGGCTATATACTTCTCTACCAGGGTCACTTTGTCAAAATGACCCATGAAAACCTTTTGTGTGTGCCAAAGGTTACATCTTAAACCATCGATTAAGGAAGATGTTTGAACGCTTGGCATTTTGTTATGGTTACAAGATGTCTTGGAAAATCTTCTTATCTTTTTCTCGGTAGGTACAGCCTCATTAGCCAGAGGAATGACAAGCATTGAGAGACATGCCAAGCTGGTAACACAAGACACGCAGGCTACACATGGTGACACGTACACATGGTGAAAAAAGTAAACAAACAAAATGTCGCACGACGATTGGAGCTGTTGACTTGAAAGGAAGCCAAGTCGCACAAAGGCGATGCAGGCGGTGGAAAGCTCGATTCCCACAGTTTGATATCGATCGTGAAGAATCCCGGCAAAGATGGAGGACATGATATGAAAAGCTAATTTTATTCTTGATGCTATCGCCGAGATGAGTCACCTAGAATGAACTAAAAAGCAGTTTTGGGGTTAAGTGTCTTGCTCAAGGACACAATGGTAGAGATGGTGGGCACCGTTAATCTAACAGCAGCGACCACTAGTTTTAGGAACCAGAGACCTCATGGTTACTGGTCGGCCACCTTTCCGTTTAGGCCTTCCTACCACCCCACAACAGTCTGATATCTGAAATTTTTTAATTGTAAAAAATAAATATATAATTAATAAAGAATTTGCACCAAAAGGCTTTAATACATAGATTAGCCAAAGTATATAAATATTTAAATTTAAATTAATCCAAAATTAAAGGATAACAGATGGCTAATATTAACATGCTAAGATGCCTTGCTAACATGATGAATACGGTAGAGATTATACCTGCTAAACACATTGGGTTTAGAGCCTTAGGTTAAAACAATGCAAGGGGCTGCAGCCTATTGGTGTGGGTCAGGTTGCCTCAGGCTTCAGTGACACAATGAATTAAAGAATCCAGGAAATCCAGTTCCAGTAACAGGTCTGGGAATGTTAAGGCCTATGGTATCTTATAACACTGCACAGCTCTTTTATTATACTATTAATCTATTACTACAACATCATCATCATCATCATCATCATCAACCTTTATTTAAACAGGCAAAAATTGCTAAGAAAGCAATGGCCTGGTAGGAGGTGAATGACCTCCTGGGGGAAAGGGGAGAGGGAGAGAACAAGACAACACTGTACTATAGCCAGTAAAATCACACGTAGACAACAATAACATATTCAACATAGCAACAAACAACAAATTATTATGCTTTTACAATGCACAACGCTTTCATTATACTACTAATCTATTACAAATACAAATTTGGAAAGTTAACACAACATTAGATCACCTTTTAAACATTGTGTATTGTCATCTAAAAAAATTACGAAGAAATTTCGATGTAGAGCATTTTATTCCTCGTACATTAAAGCCTATAAACTCATTCTGTGATTGATAAAAACCACAACGTTTAGCCTAGTAATCATCGTTTATTGTACTAGTTACAGAATTTGCCAGTGACAGTGCAATAAAACAACTTAATGAGGAACATTTTTACGTCATTCTTCTAGGAAACTAGGTCACCATGCCTGGAGCAAAAGAAACGCTTGAAGATTGATTGAGACTATGACAAGTTCACCTTATGTATGTTTAAAAGTGTGAAAATTGCTAAGAAAGCAATGGCCTGGTAGGAGGTGAATGACCTCCTGGGGGAAAGGGGAGAGGGAGAGAACAAGACAACACTGTACTATAGCCAGTAAAATCACACGTAGACAACAATAACATATTCAACCTAGCAACAAACAACAAATTATTATGCTTTTACAATGCACAACGCTTTCATTATACTACTAATCTATTACAAATACAAATTTGGAAAGTTAAAGCGGCTACGAGTAACATTTAAATATCTTTTAAACAGCCTCATGTTTCCTCTCATAATCATAAATTACCTTTAACAGCAAACCAGACCATCAGTGCAAAGAAAGACGTTTTTAAATAGTTTTTATTACTGCATTTGATCTGGTCGTACACCTAGTCCGATTTTCGGTTCACGCGTGCATGCTCTATGGTCACATATCCGTATTGGTCACAGATTTCAGCGTGGCGCAGGAACGTGAATTGAGAAGCCTATCCCTCCAGGTGAGGGAAGGGGAGCGGGAGCCTTGTTTGAGACAGTTGTTTGTCGTCATAATGACTGATAACGGGGCTGAACCATCAAAGAAAGAAAAGAAAATGCAATGAAGAAAAGCTAAAAGGGAGAGTGATAGTCGGGCGGGAGGGCGTTGCCAAGCAACGTATACACAATTTCACGCAGCGAAACTAGACTGCAGTGTTTACTCCTAAATGAATGAGCGGTAGCCTACTAAAACAAAGTTTACTTTGCCTCACCAGCATCATCAGATGACCATTATTCATCGGAAATAGTCATTATTTACAACATAAACACATTACCTCATCGTGATCCATACTAACTGCCATCTCTCGTTCATTCGCTTTGTGTGAGGACACGGGGACTCGTTCAGCTCCGTGAGAGGTGACAATGCATCAACTCATTGCAATCAGGTGTGTTTAGCACTTACTGGCATTAGTTGATGCTGTGTCACCCATAGAC
>OX442371.1:2372806-2377806 GCA_949357725.1 Hyperoplus immaculatus
TCTGGAAACATAAAGGTAAAATAAAGTATTAAAAAATAAGAAGAAATATTTAAAATATATATTTTTTATTAGAATAGTTAGGACACACTTGTATCCTCTATTGTATTAAAAAAAAGTTTGAGGCAGTGTGTGTTCAAGTCTCAAGTCGACCTAAGAACTCTATTATGACAAGGTTAAAAAGATGAGAACAAACTGGCTATTAACAGACTTTCATAGTCATTTGATCACATATTAGACTATAGCTTATGGAATTGATTTGTTTTTGTGAATGGCACCTTCCCTCATCCCTTGTTTTTGAAATTATTTCTAAGAATAGAAACATAACAACAGGTTTTTTGGAGAACTACTGCATATGTGAAAAAAATATACTATGCTTAATTTGTGACTGAAGTTAAAACTGAACATTTAATATAGTTAAAAATTGATATAGTTAAAAAGAACTGAGATAACCAGACCTCTTGTTGACAACATGTCTGATTGAAGCTAGCCTCTCGTAGCTACATTAGCAGTCAGTCAACCTGGTATCACGCCGAGGCGTGTAATAGACACGCCGGTCCACGCGTGTCCCTCACAACGCCTTGCCTGACCAGGGCGTGTGAGTTACACGCGGCCCCCCGCCCGTCTAAATGAACGGAGGAATAGCACCAACAGGGGGCGAGATGTTCTCCCAGCATTTCAATACTATCCAGCTGCAGCCCCGGAGACAAACACCCTGGCGTGGGTGGTTAGGGTTAGGGCAAGGGGACAGGGAGAGGTTAGAATATAGATAGAACATTGACGGAACACCGCGGCGGCCATCTTGACTACGGGAGGTGGACCGGCGCGTCTATTACACGCCTTACCGTGATACTGGGACGGGCGGGGGGCCGCGTGTAACTCACACGCCCTGGTCAGGCAAGGCGTTGTGAGGGACACGCGTGGACCGGCGTGTTGAGTCAGTACAATAACACACTTGACTCTCATACCAAAACTGTCGGTGTTCAAGTTGCATTGTAGGCATGCTTTTAAAAAGAACAACAATGTATATCCAAGTCTTAATCGCTGTCGTACTCTTTTAATATGTAGTTGTTTTAAGAACAAAACATTCTCATACTTTTACTTCTGCTGGTCATCTTCTGATATCTACAAGCACTAGTACATAACATATACTACATGTGACTTGACTTTTATTACATTCACAAATCAAATTCAATTCAAAAAGTGTGATCGGATATCTTTAACCTCAAATTTACCTTGAATGCAATTTCTTGGAAAACGACAAATGTTTGAAATACATGTGTGTGATTTATGGGCGTACCATTTCTTAGTTAACCTGAACTCAGAAGCAGGTTTAAGAAGTGGGTGGAGTAGATAATGTAGCAAACTTGTATACTACTGTTTCTACAACAACAACAGTACAGTACCTTTGACATATGATTAGACAATTCTAGAATCATCTCAGACGTTACCAAAACAATTTGTCTCTCGTGATCATGTAGGACAGAATCTGGCCCGACTGCATTCCTAAAGTGTCTTGACTATCGTAATCTGATACAGGGCGACGTGGGTTATCTGTGAGTGTGTGTTACATAATGTCTTTATTTATGATAACTTCAGCTTTCCCACAATTCAAGATACAGGCTGTGTTTGAAAAGCCCTACTAACGTCCTACTCATACTAAAAGCCCTACTAACATCCTACTCATACTACAAGCCCTACTAACATCCTACTCATACTAAAAGCCCTACTAACATCCTACTCATACTAAAAGCCCTACTAACGTCCTACTCACACTAAAAGCCCTACTAACGTCCTACTCATACTAAAAGCCCTACTAACTATTGTTTCGATGAAGGATCTTGTTAAAGATATCCCATTCCGGTGGCTCCGGTGGCGTAGTGGATAGAGCGCGTACCATATCGGCTCCGGCCTTCGTTGCAGTGGTCGCGGGTACAAATCCGAACCGTGGACCTTTACTTCAGGTCATCTCCCCTCTCTCTCTCTCTCTCTCTCTCTCTCTCTCTCTCTCTCTCTGTCTCCCCATTTCAACTCTGTATTGTCTAATAAAGCTTCAAAATGATAAAAATGTGCTATTGTTGTTTCAAAACATGGTCTCTCTCTCTCCCCCTCTCTCTCCCTCCCTCTCTCTCTCTCTCTCTCCCTCTCTCTCTCTCTCTCCCTCTCTCTCTCTCTCTCTCCCTCCCTCTCTCTCCCTCTCTCCCTCCCTCTCTCTCTCCCTCTCTCTACAGGATGTCTTTACATGGAAGTTTTCTGTCAGACGAACAGTTCCTGTGTTCCATCTGCCTCGATGTCTTCAACAACCCTTCGTCCACGCCGTGCGGCCACAGCTACTGCATGGCCTGCATCAGCAAATACTGGGACGGGTCTAAGGTGTGTGTCACTTCATTATCTGTCCCTTTTCTGTGTGCTCATGTGTTTTTGGTTAGAAGTAGGTGACTGTCTGTGTATGTGTGTGTGTGGGAGACTTTCTCCAATCTCAGCAGGTTGAACACAGTAGACAGGTCCCAACGTACGTAGCTATTGTTTAACGATCGATCCCATTTATACTTACTTATTTTACACATCCCTCCACACTACTCTCCCTACTTCTGTCCTTTCTCTATATTGATTTACTTAATTTGTTATAAGATAAGTTACTTTTTTTTAAAGATAATTTTTTGGCATTTTCAAGCTTTTATTGACCTCATGGTTACTGGGAGGAGGAACCAGAGACCTCATGGTTACTGGGAGGAGGAACCAGAGACCTCATGGTTACTGGGAGGAGGAACCAGAGACCTCATGGTTACTGGGAGGAGGAACCAGAGACCTCATGGTTACTGGGAGGAGGAACCAGAGACCTCATGGTTACTGGTCGGCCCCTCTTCTTCTAGGACATCCTACCACCCCGATTATGGTCTTAATTGTACATGTCCACCATTTCTCTTTCAGGTTTGCCAGTGTCCGCTGTGTAAGAAAACCTTCCAGAAGCGTCCAGACCTGCAGATCAACCGTTCGCTGAGAGAGATCACGGAGCATTTCAGAGAGATGCAGAGCAGCAGCGGGGCCGTGCTGAAGGAGAAAAGGTCGGGGAGAGGGGGAGGGGGAGACGGGGGGATACCCGACGATCTGTTTGATGAACTGAAGAAGAAACTGCCTCGATCTCACCGAGTACCATCGACACACGGTGTGGCTAATGGTAAACAAGGGTTTGTCTTAATATATATGAGTCAGGTGATCCTAACCCTACATTTTACCATGTGTGACATCACACATGGTAAAATGTAGGGTCAGACAGTGAGACTATAAAACACTATTTCTGCTTTTTCTCAGGCTAGGATGAACCGATTACTAAAAATGTTTGCACATTTATACTACATAGGATCTCAGAGTTCAATACACCTCCATGTTACCCACCGGTGAAGTAGGTCTTTAAGGAGAGACTGATGTGTTGATGAAAAGTCAGGAGATCGTCAAAAAGATTGATTTTTTGTCTCATTTCTTGTATCTTTTACATTGGAAGGTGTGGCCATCCCTACGTCCTTAACAGTCCCCACAACATCCCTGACTTCTTCCGTACCAAACAGTCCTATCATCGGATCGACCATCAACATCGCCGAACCTCCAGCCCCATTACCCCCTTTACCTCGCTCCTACAGCCGGAGAAGGTTCACCATTGGTGCGGGAGCGTGCATGCAGAACCTCCCCCTCTGTGAGATCCACCAGAGAGGCCAAATGGTAACAATAGTCCCTTGAAAATAAGCATTTCTTTAATACCTTACAATAAGCCTTTTATATCTAGATTGATGTTGCACCGCCATGTTTCTACAGTAGCACAGAACGGACAAACGTAACGGCCTTTCGCGTTTTTATATATAGTGGGGCGTCCTGGGGAAATGCACCTGTTGGAAGACCAAGAAGAAGTAGTACTGTAAAATAAAATAACTAAATACATCTTCACCTCATCACTTGATATTGCGGAAAGACTTGAGGCAGTGGTGGATGATACCATCTTTAGTAACTATAGCTTCTTGGCGTTGAAGGCCACTGTAGCTTCTGTAAATTCCCGGAAGGTAGCGGTTAGCAAGGGAGCGTTGACATCTAGAAACTCACCACTAGATGACACCAAAAATACTCCTACATTCCACACTGTACCTTTAATGTGAGACTGTTTATATATATTCATGGCAGGTAACGATTTGACACAGCATAGCCATAGCTTCTGTAAATTCTTCCACAGGGAGGAGTAGGCAAGGGAGTGTTGCGATCTTTGCGAATTTCACCACTAGATGCCTCCCATATACACCCTTATGGCAGGTAAAGATTTGGCCGTGCATAACTATCTTTAACTGGGGAGTGGTAGGATCGCCTAGAGGTAAGGGGGCCGACTAGTAACCATAACCATCGCTGGTTCGATCCCCAGTACCGGACAGGAGGGTGTTATTTGTAAAACTAGAGAGGCTGACCTAAATGTAATTTTGATTGCCATGTGTGTGAATCACCTTGCATGTGTGTGTAATGGACAAAATAAAGACTAAACTTAACTTTACTGTTTTCAGATTTACTGTAGAACGGACAGAGAATGTATCTGTCCCGTGTGCCAGGTCGAGAGCCATCAGGATCACGAAACAGTGACTGTCGAAGACGAGTGGACGGACAATCTGGTAGGACATTAAAAAAAGAATACTTCACCCAGACAGAACCGGCATTCTATCATGATGAAATCGCTATTAAAATATAATGAATGAGGTTTGTCTTCCCTCAGTCTTCCCTTGGCCCAGCTGTCCTGTTAATCCTAACCCTACATTTTCCCATGTGTGATGTCACGCATGGGAAAATGTAGGGTTAGACAGTGATGCCATAAAACACTTTCTGCCTTTTTCTCAGGCTAGGATGAACCGATTTCTTAAATGTTTGCACATTCATACTACATAAGATCTCAGGGTTCAATACACCGGTGAAGTAGGTCTTTAAGGATGATGTTTGAAGTAAATGATTCAGACTTCAGGGATCTTTAGTTACTT
>OX442371.1:2380306-2407806 GCA_949357725.1 Hyperoplus immaculatus
GTGTCATGTAAAACTTTTTTTTAATTATAATGCGTTAAGGATAATCAGTTGGCTCAAATGTAGGCAGTTTTCATTCAAACTGTCTCAAAACTTAAAAATCTTAAAAAATTGGGGTTCTCCTAACTTTTTCATTCTAACAGTATTTTGCGGGGAAAATAGTTAAGCATAATTTGACGTCCTTGTATTAATTCCCACCTATAGGCCTATTCCAGACATTCCCGGGCCTCTCCACCCCTCTGCATGCTAAAGACTTTTAGTTTTAGCCTCAAAACTTAAAAACCTAGCAAAGACAGTTGACTTTTGTACAGTGCATTGTTGCGAATTTCGTCGGAAACATAGTTAAGCATAATTTGACGTCCTTGTACTTGACTTGAAAATGACTTAAAAATGATGAGGTTTTACAGTGAATTGTGGCAAGAATGTTAAAGAAAACTATTATTGCATCATTTGACGTCCTCTTATTAACTTAATATATTCCAGACCTTCCCTATCCTGTCCACCCCTCCTCCCACTAAAGACTGGAGCGGTGTGTCTGTGAACGGTGATCTGGGAACAGGAACAATCTACCGCTCGCTCGCCGCTCAGGTCGAGAAGTTCCAGGAAGAACTGAGGAACGTTGCAGAGAGAGGTTTGTGATAGTTAGGGAGAATACTTTGCACATCCACAGCTCTGGAAAACATTAAGAGACCAGTCTGGATTTTTCTTCAATCTTCATCTCTACATTACTTAATGGAAATGCTCTTTAATGACAATATTTTTGGGGGGAATTTGGTAGAAATGTTGTCAGTAGTTTGTAGAATAAAACCAAAATGTTCATTCTACTCAAACATATTCCTATAAATAGTAAAATGAGAGACACTGAACATTTGGAGTGGTCTCTTGATTTTTTCCGGAGCTGTTTTTTTTGAGAATCTATAAAAAGGAAAAGAGGATCATAAGTCAGTTTGATCTATGCAAAAAACACACACTGCACCTTTAAGTCCTTCAGTCAGATACTAAAACAGATGTAATACTGCTCTCTGGTGGTAGAGCTTGTGTGGAATCAGTTTCCCTAAATTAAATTATGTGTATTTGCTTCCAAACCACTCCCTAGTTTGTGATTTAAACTTTTAAATAAACTGGTGTTAATCTCATGATACACGTCTCTGTCTCTCTCTCCAGGTTTTCCCCCGGCCCCTGTCCCCGAGCCCAGTCCCGTCCGAACACTTCCCAGTAAGTTCCTTCACACTCATACTCTTATTCCTTCACTTTAAAAAGGTGCTACGAGGAACTTTTAAATATTTCTGAAACAGTCTCATTTTTCCTCTGATGATCATAAATGACATGTAACAGCAAACGAGACCATCAGTGCAAAGAATGCTATTTTTATATAGTTTTTCTTAGTGCCTTTGTCATGGGTATATACGCTCACCCAGGAACAACAGCTGGCGTAGTAAAAACACTACCGCTTTCTAGTAATCTGAACGTGATTTAAGTTATTATTATATTCTTTTATCAATTATTCTTTTATATTATTTTTTAGACTTTAGTTCCGAGAGGCTCTCACGTTCTTGGGTTTTAAAAGGTTATAGGCCTACTGTATAAACATTTACAAAACACGTTAACGGTATTAATCTATACAGTTCATTCTTTCTTGTCTGTCTGTCTGTGTGAGGGAGGGGGGGGGGTGGGGGGTGGGAGGTGTGTGTGTGTATTTTGTCTTTTTGTCTGTATAAAAAACAACTGAAAAAAAAACATTAAAATATAAGTAAAAAAAAAATAAAAAATCTACAGTTCATGAGAGATTTAACAACATTGTGTCTGGGATTTTTCTGTAGGAATAAAGCGAGTGCAGGAGTATGCAGGTATGTTACATCCAATAAAAAAACAATATGACAGACACACACATTCAGCTTTTCATACACGAATATGTTGAACAATATAATATAATATCCTTTGCATTGTCCACAGTGGATGTAACCATGGACTGTAACACTGCCCATCCCCGCCTGGTTATTTCAGAAGACATGAAGAGTGTGAGAATCCAGTTATATTATGTTTGTTCGACTCTTATTGTATATTTGATGTATTTGTATTGTATATTGTTAAAGTATTGTTGTTTTTGTTGTGCATTTGTTTGACTCGACGTCATTGCTAATGAGGGTCACACCCCTAAACTGATCTTTCGAGTATAAATAAAGGTTAAATTAAAAGTATAAGACCGTAGACAATTAATAATGCAGAGTAGATGTTTATTTTAAGCATTACATTTGAGATTTGAGATATTTTTTGTGGAAGAAATTCATTATGTAAATGTAAATTTTTTAGTTTTCAAGTCCATTCCAGTTTTAAAACTTGCAATAACAAAGTCACATGACATTTCTCTACAAACATGACAACATAATCTCTTTTGTTTTCTGGTTGTCTATATACAGTCGCTTAAATCATGTGTGCAAAAATTCACATTGGCACCTTTTGTTGCAAGATTTTGATCCAACTTATCAAACTTGAACATACAGAAAATAGGGAGCATGCAGTAGAATATTTAATTTGTATATGCAAATGCAGACAACAGAATACCGGCTTTTTGCATCTGTAGTTGCGTCTCTAAAGTTTGGTGTTAAAATAACCGGTTGAGTGTTTCTCTGCAGGTGCGTTGTGGAGACAGACACCAGCTGCTCCCAGAGAATCCCGAGAGGTTTGACCGAGTGGTGTGTGTCCTGGGGCGGGAAGCCATCTCCTCCGGACGGCACTACTGGGAGGTGAGGGGCCCTATCTTACATTCGCTTTTCTAATGTCTATTCTGCACTTGATGTATTTTAATCGTGATGTATTTCATGCCCCTGTAAAGCACTTTGAATGGCCTTGTGTCTGAATTGTGCTACAGAAATAAACCTGCCTTGCCTTTTCTATTTTGTTTATTTCTGTGTTATTTAAATGCAGAAATGTTCACAATCAGTTAAATGATTTTTTTAATTTAGCATATTTTGATTTGTAATTTATGTCATTTTGAGATCACTAAAAGGTTATTATCCTATAGAAACGTATCACAATGATTTTCATCTGATCCCATAATATTGAAAAGAAACATTTTTTCCTATTGAGATAAAGCCTAAATAAAGTACATGTCATTTTGTGTGTGTGTGTGTGTGTGTGTGTGTGTGTGTGTGTGTGTGTGTGTGTGTGTGTGTGTGTGTGTGTGTGTGTGTGTGTGTGTGTGTCTGTCTGTCTGTCTGTCTGTCTGTCTGTCTGTCTGTCTGTCAGGTGGAGGTGGGGGGTAAGACAGACTGGGACCTGGGTGTGGCCAGACAGACAATCAACAGGAAGGGGAAGATAGAAGTTACCCCTAGCAACGGATACTGGTTCCTCAGCCTTAGGGACAGGTTGGTGAACTGTCAATCAACCAGACATTTCATATTGATTGAATAACACCTTTTGATTACTGCTTACTCTGCTGCCCCCTAGTGGCAAAAATAGTCAATTAAAGCAGCTTTAAAAAGGTGCTACGAGGAACTTTTAAATATTTCTGAAACAGTCTCATTTTTCCTCTGATGATCATAAAGGACATGTCACAGCAAACAGGACCATCAGTGCAAATAAATGCTATTGTTACATAGTTTTTCTTAATGCCTTTGTCATGGGTAATACGCTCACCCAGGAACAACAGCTGGCGTAGTAAAAACACACTACCGCTTTTGTCTAAAGGGGTACGCTAGAATTAACAAAAACTGAAAATTCCTCGGAGCACCTTTAAACTCAGCATCATCTGTATTTCTTGGTGTCAGTTTCTCTCAAATGATGGAAAAAAAAATTGAATGTGTGTGTGTCTGTCCTCTCCACAGACATAAGTACGCCTTCCGCACCGAGCCATCCACAGACGTCCACCTCAACCTCCGGCCCCAGAAGATGGGCATATTCGTGGACTTTGAGAAAGGACAGGTGCAGTACAGGAGACGTTGTATTTGATGTATTCGCATTGTATATTGTGTATCTATTGTTGTTTTTGTATTTGTATTTGTTTGACTCGGCATCATTTGAAATTAGGGACACACCCCCTCAACTGATATTTCAAGTAGAAATAAAGGACAGATGAAAATAAATGAAAATATTTTATGTTAACGTCCGACTCTTTTTTTTTTACCAAGTGAAGAAAGAATATCAGAAAAAAAAGACCAACAATTGTCTATCATAGTTGATAGACAGACAGACAGACAGACAGACAGACAGACAGACAGACAGACAGACAGACAGACAGACAGACAGACAGACAGACAGACAGACAGATAGATAGATAGATAGATAGATAGATAGATAGATAGATAGATAGATAGATAGATAGATAGATAGATAGATAGATAGATAGACAGACAGACAGACAGACAGACAGATAGGCTACATTATTGATTTGTTTATTCCTGTCTATTCATATAGTTATTTCCCCAAACCAACCCTTTTCCCCCTGTGTGTATCTGCAGGTTTCTTTCTACAACGTCGACGCTAAAATCCACATCTACACTTTCAACGACACGTTCAGTGAATGCATCTTCCCCTTCTTCAGCCCATGCACCAACAAATCCGGCAAGAACGACGGCCCGCTCATAATCACCCCGGTTACCCTCAAAGAGTGATCGATACAACACCTGAAAAAAGCTCTATTTCTTGTATCTTAGACTTTATCTTTTTAACGCTGTAGTGCGTAACTTTTTTATATATAACCGAATGTCGCTTTGAAAGATTCAAGCCATTTGTAGTTGTCGGTATGGCAGCGTTTATAGACATATGTCGCACCCCCAAACCTGACACTGGTGCAGGAGCTCAGAAAAATCCCCAAGAAGAGCCCAAGAAATGTTTCAGTTGTTGATTCTACTGCTAAGAAAGAAAACCTGGACGTACAGCAGAAGGTATACAATCCATGTGCCATCACTGAAGGCTTTACCTCATGTAGATGCACCGACAGTGTTGTTGTAATTACTCAGAATTCCCTCATGGGGGGGGGGTGACATAAGTTACGCACTATAGCTTTAATATGCCAGCTATAATATATTAACCTAATCATCCTGTAAAGAAAAAGTTAATTCTTGGTCATATTTTTTTATAATGCATAGATTTATTGTTGGTTTCTTAAAACTTAACTTTAAAAGTATAGTGCGTAACTTTTGAATGTAAATTAATTTTGGTTACATTCGAGCCATTATCAATGAAGCCTCATGTAGATTGCACAGACAACAATGTTGTTGTAATTACTCAGAACTCCTCATGGGGGTGACAGAAGTTACGCACTATTGCTTTAGAGCTTTCTGTGAATAGTTTATCCTCCATACAGCTGCTGTGACATTGTAATGTTGCATTTTGAATGATTTGCTGAACAATCATGTATTAAAACAATCACGTTTTGTGATACGTGTGAATGTCGTTATTTTATATTATTTTCGCCCCAATCCATGGTGTTAGAGTAAAATATTTATTTTCATTTTTAAATAATAAGATGTTAAGCAAAAAAATAAAAAGTCAGAAAGGTGTCAATGAATGAGTAGATTCCCTCCCACTTATTCCACTAATCAACCGTGGCTGAGATCAAACCGACACAACAGCTGCATGTCCGCATACAAACAACAACAACAACAACACGGCCAACAACTGTGCCACAAGACAAATAAACAGCAACTGAACAGCACAAATAGCCTCGCATTAAAACAGCATTTCATATCAGATCCACACTGCTCGGAAATACACACAATTAATTAACAGCGAGGCAGCAACATAGCAAACACATTTACACCAACATTGTGTGCACAGCGGCACTAAATAAAGGCAGGTAAATTCCCCTACCCGGCTGGGACAGGGGGCCGTGGCTGGCGGAGGTAAACACCGGTGCTTCTCTGTACTTGTTGGGAAAGTCCTCACAGAATTTGCCCTCACGTTTGGGTTCATGTTATCCTCCGGAGTCGCTAACAACCGGGTGAGTTTACTAATGCTAACCGGCGCTAACTTTGTGTAACCTATTTCCTGTTAAAGGCTTTTACTGTGAAGGGCAAAACGGGAAAGTGGGTGTATTTTCAATGCGTTCCAAACTTCCAAATCCCATACTTCCCTACTATTTAGTATGGCAGAAAAAGATTTAGGGTGTCCCAATACATGCAGGTCAATTGTAGTATGCTGAAAATACATAAATGCCCCACTAAGTCCAATAGCATTTTGGAGTATTCCTCTTTATTCTTGATGTTTCTCAACATAATGTTTTTTATTCTCTCCTGTGGCCCTAAAACTCTTCTGTACTTTAGTATGTAGTGTAGTAAAAAGAAAGAGTATATGATTTGGAAGGTAAGGTCAGTGTTTTTGGTGTCACCCTTCTCCGTAACCCTCTGAGGTCTAGGGGTATTTTCTCCGATTTTACATACTTCTATAAATACCTATTTCAAATGTGCAAGAAGATAAATTATACCAAAGTGTTTTATATGGAAATGTTCAGAACACATTAGGCCTTTCTTTTCTGAGGTCTACTTATGTCCTAGAGACCATTGTGTATATAAATAATTGGCTTAAATGCTGAAAAATGTATTGCGGTTTTTGAAAAACCTGGAAATTTGTGTGAAAGAAGAACCTTCAGTCATCCTGTTGAGTTGTTTTGGCTCTTGAAATTGCTTCTCCTAAGCCTTAGCTTCAAAAATGCAGTGGAAATTTTCCAAAACACAGTACGGAAGTTCATAAAACATGACTAATATGAAATTTGGTCCAGACGCTTTTTGGTAGAAATGTTGTCTCTACTTTCAAAAAAACATTAGGAAATTAGACTGAATGAAGACTTTGAACCACATATGATGATTCATGGGATGCACACTAATAAAAGAGGAAGCATCACAAAACATTTTTCAAACAAACCATTAAGTAAATATAAAAACAATAATAACAAACTATTTTCACACTATGTATATACTCTATGCACTATTTACAAGCTAAGTGGTAGCTGGGGAGCTTCTGGGTCTTGCTTCTCGCGGTGTTTTCTAAGCCTGTAAGGGACGGACAGTATCACAAGAACATTCCCCGGAATCAGGAGGACCTCTAGTTTTATGATGATGTTTTCATTTTATTTTTCAGCCATATCTTCAGGGAGATATTAATAAAAATATGCGCACATATACACGACTTTAAAATCAACTTCATTGAAAATTATTCACTTAACAAAATCAGATTTGATACACAATGAATAATTATTAAACAGAAAAATTTGCAAATTACTTGAAAATATTCCAACAAAACAAATCAACGAGGCATTTCTGCGGAAGGAAAAAAGGAACATTGCATAATAAGTAGGGTTGCAAAGGGGTGGAAAGTTTCCGGTAAATTACCGGAAAGTTTCCAGAAACTTTCCACGGGAACTTTCGCTCGGGAATTTTGGGAATATTCAAAATTGGAAATTATAAGAATTAACAAAATGGCGGTAATTTAAATGATTTTTTTTCATAACCAACCATAAATCTAAACTTTTAAACACTATGTTTGGTCATAGGCAGATATCCATGCAAAATAATACAATCAAAAAACATTACATTTGAACAGATTTATTTGTAAGAAGAACTTTATCAAGTTGATTATTTTATGAACAATCAATAATTTCACTGAACAACAAAAAGATGAATGTTGAGTAAATTATTACTCATCTGTCTGACCCCACCCACTCAATAAATAAAGTCAAATGCCCCCCCACCATGTGATGGAGGAATGCACAGTGCATGTAGGGGGCGTGGCCTCAGTACCCCTGCAGTAGGATGTGTGCTATGTGCAATTTGCCAAGTGTACTTGCATAAAATCTGGTTGTTTTAGTCAAGATTATGCTAAAATATATTGTCTACCAACTATATTTAAAATAAAAGCTTAAGCCTCTGTAAACCTGGTCTAGTAAAAATCAATTTATGATATCAAGTTGGGTATCTCAATAAACTTTAAAAAAAAATCTGATTTGAAATTAAATGTTCATAAATATATTAAAACTTAGTTGAAAAAACTGCTTTTTACAGTCTAGAACGTTTGCCTGGACTGAAATAACATAGTTAGGAGAATTTAGTGCATTGGGTTGCTTTAAATTGAGTAAATTCCCGTTTATTCCCGTTAATTCCCAAAATTCCCGTTAATTCCCATAAATTCCCGTTAATTCCCATGGAAAGTTTCCAACTTTGAAAATTCCCAGAATTTTGCAACCCTAATAATAAGTGACAGCACACTTTGGTAATCAATAAATACAGCAAAGAAAACTTTACTGCCATCGGTGTGTGTGTGTGTGTGTGCGTGTGTGTGCGTGTGTGTGTGTTGGCGTGCGTGTGTGTGTGGGCGTGCGTGCGTGTGAATGTGGCAAGAAATGTAAACCGTTTTTTTTTGACGACAGGTTGATCAATCAATACCAGTGTCATATCTGTCTGGGAATATAACGCTACAGCTAGCGGATAACCATACAGCTCTGGAAGAAAATGAAGAGACCCCTCCACATGTTCAGTGTCTCTCGTTTTTACTATTTAAAAAGGCATTGTGTTTGAGTAGAATGAACATTTTGGTTTTAAAATTTGAAAACTACTGACAAAGTTTCTACCAAATTCCCATTAAATTTTTTTGTCATTAAAAGCATTTCCATTAAATAATGTAGAGATGAAGATTTAAGAAAAATCCAGTCTGGACTAAAAGCTGCTGCGATCTATGCGATCTCTCTGTGATTTTGCCTTTTCCTTCTGCAGTAGAATGTGTTCGGCGAACTCCCTCATGGCGCCTTTTCCTCCGATCTTGTGGCAGGTGTATTTGGCGGCATTTATAGCGACAGTGGGAGCGTCTCCGGGCACCGCGCTGAGACCGGCCAGATTCAGACACTTCACGTCTTGTTTATCGTAACCTGGGACGGGGGAACAATATGTAGGAAGGAAGGAGGAAAAAGTATTGGGTTAGTTAATGTCGAAGAAAATGTGAGAAAAAAAAAAAAATAATAATAATAAAAAAAAAATAATAATAATAATAATAATAATAATAATAATAATAATAATAATAATAATAATAATAATAATAATAATAATAAATAAAAATAAATAAATAAATAAAATAAAATAAAATAAAATAAAATAAAATAAAATAAAATAAAATAAAAATATGAAAAGATGATGTGAGTATATAAACAAAAACTTAGTAAATTAACCAACAAAATATTTAACCAATTCAACATTAAGTTAAATTTGGTGCAAAACTCATTTGTAGTTGTAGGAAATAGTCACACACTTCCATTACATTGGGGTTCCCCAACAATGCCCCTACAAGCCCACACTAAAATATGGTAAAGTACTTAAAGGAATACTTCACCCATACAGAACCGGCGTTCTATCATTATGAAACCGCTATTTTAATATAATGAATGAGGTTTTTCTTTCCTCAGTCTTCCCTTGGCCCAGCTGTCCTGTTAATCCTAACCCTACATTTTACCATGTGTGATGTCATACATAGGGTTAGACAGTGAGACCATAAAACACTCTTTCTGCCTTTTCTCAGGCAAGGATGAACCAATTTCTAAAACACATTCATACTACATAGGATCTCAGAGTTCAATACACCTTCATATTCCCACCGGTGAAGTAGGCCTTTAAGAGTTAACCCTTCTTTACCCATGTATGCTACGTCCTTCCAGTCCAGTTTCCTCTGGTTGACCATGGGCAGCAGCTCGGTGAAAGGTTCCATCCCGACCTTACACACACCACAGCCCGTCCTCTCTGCCAGCTTGTCACTCAGAGACTTGGCAATCGGGTCAATGCTGGAGGTCAACAGTATCACCTAGTGGAGGGACAGACAGACACAGAGGGACACAGATACAGACAGACAGACAGACAGACAGACAGACAGACAAAAGAGGTTAGTGTGTGTGGACAACCAACATGAGCCCAATTCACCAATGCTTTAAAGTTATCGTGCATACTCAACAACTGAAACATTTTGCTTCTTAGGATTTTTCTGAGCTCCTGCAACAATGTCAGGGGGGGCGGGGGGGGGGGGGTGACACCAGTTTACACTGAGAAATACAAAGTATGGAGCTGATAGGCTTAATCAACTTTGTGTCTACTATTTTGCCAATGGTTTGAATGTAACCAACCATTCATTCATAAAAAGTTACGCACTACAGCTTTAAATAGCGTCAGTTAAATCCTGACCTCAACATCTTGCTCCTGCAGCATGCGGCCGTGAGTGAGTGAGTGAGTGAGTGCGTGTCTCTGTGAGTGTGTTTGTTTGTGCGTGTGTGTGCGTGCGTGCGTGTGTGTGTGTGTGTGTGTGTGTGTAGCGTTAGTTAACCCCTCCCACCTCCACGTCTTGCTCCTGCAGCATGCGGATGCCTGCAGTGTCTCTGGTGTTGATGGAGACCATCTCCTCCCCGGACGCAGACAGGAAGATCCTCCCCTCAGTCAGACAGCCCGACACGTTACAGAACATCAGGCGGATAAACTCTGGTGTGTCCCGACCAAAGTAACCGTACCTGGGGGGAGGGGGGGGGGGGGAATACACACGGGTTAGACTGTGAGAGAGAGAGAATGTTTAAAGATACAGTGTGTAATATTGGGAGTATTTAGCGGGGATCTAGTGGTGAAAGTTCCAGATTGCAAAAGTTTTTGTCATTCATGTATCTGAATTCTGTATTATGCTTTTCTACTTTGTTTAACATCAACATTTTCTCTATGACAATTTCTCTTTTCTTTAACATGTTCAAAGTAAATTTCAATCAAATCAAATGTGTGTGAGTGTGTGTGTGTGAGTGTGAGTGTGTGTGTGTGTGTGTGTGTGTGTGTGTGTGTGTGTGTGTGTGTGTGTGTGTGTCTCACCGTAGGACCCTCTGTTCCGCTACAGGCCAGTCAATGTCGACGTCTATGTCTACGCTGTACTCTGGCAACATCTCATAGTAGGAAACTTTACCACCCTGGAGGGGGGGGAGAGAGGGAGAGAGAGAGGGAGAGAGAGAGGGAGAGAGAGAGGGAGAGAGAGAGGGAGAGAGAGAGGGAGAGAGAGAGAGAGCGAGAGAGAGAGTTAAATAGAGCTAAAAGTGATTTAGACAACGAGCATTCTCCAGAATCGCTGCATCATGTTATGTTATATATTGGGCATGTAATGAAAGCAAACCAGGGAGAACTGAAAATAATGTAAAAATACTGTAATCAAACATTTAGCCCATATCACCTGTAGCAGTCCCTGGTTCCTTATCAGGTCAGCGCTGCTGAAGTAAAACGAGCCGTTCTCACTCAGCTCCCCGTCCCAGTCCTGTCTCCGCGGTCGGTTGGTCGGGTCCAAGTTCAACGGCTCGGTGAAGTCAGTCGCTAAAACAAGGGGAGTGGTGTAGTGTTAAAATGTGTGTCCCTACAACAAACAGCTATTATTATTATTATTATTATTATTATTATTATTATTATTATTATTATTATTATTATTATTATTATTATTATTATTAATTAAAAAAGGTGCTCTGAGGAACTTTTTGTGTAAAACCTCTTTTTCGAGGGTGTCCTGGCCAAGAGGCAGCAACACGTTACATGCATACACTCACAACATACACTCACCATAAAAACAAGAGCGGTAGTGTTTTTACTACGCCAGCTGTTGTTCCTGGGTGAGCGTATACCCATGACAAAGGCATTAAGAAAAACTATATAAAAACACCATTCTTTGCACTGATGGTCTCGTTTGCTGTTACATGTAATGTATGATCATCAGAGGAAAAATTAAACTTATTCAGAAATATTTAAAAGTTCCTCGTAGCACCAAATTTAAATGCAATTGCTGTGGAATTAATATTACCTTTCAAGACAGAATTTAAGGTGCTCCGATATTGGACTAAATTGAATTGCACCTTAAAATGGCCTTGTGTCTGAAATGTGCTATACAAATAAACTTGCATTGCCTTAATTATATTGCAAAAGTATTATTTTTTCTTCTTTTTGTCCATGCACTGTGCAACTAAAAAGGTAATTCCTTCAATTAACAGCTTCATCAGATATCGTTTTACGTGCACAATTCATTCATAAATAGCGTTTTAATAGGACTTACTGGCGGTGCATTTGCCTTCCGACACACAGTCCGCTGCATGAAATGTATCATGAAAATGTATTAAAAGAGTTAACTTAATATTTTCATAAACTGACAACTCCTTCTGTGTTTAATTGAGAAGGCTGATCTATTTTCAGCAACCATTAAACTGTGTTGTTATGCACGGTGGGGACCCCAACAACTCACACACACACACACACACACACACACACACACAGAAACAGACACACAGACACACACAGTCCAGTACTGTACTGCAATCTCCCCTCCTACTACATTGTGCAATAATTTTATTTAGCAATGCGATATATTATATAAATATTTATATGAACAAAGGTTTGCACAATTCAAGCTGATAATATATTGGTATGACTGTTGTTTGAATATTGTATGTTGATTTATTATTTTTATTTAATTTTTTACCATGCACCTTAAGGAGAAGCTCATTTTAATCTTCTTGTACATTGTATAATATCAATACAGCTTTTTATTCTATTCTAGTCTCTGGTTCGATCTCCGGCACCGGACAGGAGGGTGTTAGTAGTAAAACTAGTGGTGGCTGCTATTACATCTACGGTGCCCTACCATCTCTACCATTGTGTCCTTGAGCAAGACACTTAACCCCCAAAACTGCTCCAGGGGCGCTGTACTATGGCTGACCCTGCGCTCTGACCCCCTCTGGAGTGTGGGAACTTGAGAGGGGAGATGAGGAAAAGACAAATTTAAATGTGCCTCGTGTAAATTGACTAATAAAGACAACCTAACCCATTCTGTACTCACAGGCTTGCTTGACCTCCTTCCAGCGGAACTGATGCCTCCTGACGACAGAGAAGACGGAGTCAAAGCCCTGCTGGGTGATGAGGTGCAGCGCCCCCTGGAGGTGGAAGGGATGCAGGCAGGGGGACGTGGCCTGGATGTTACACACCACATCCACCTCTACAGGACACACACAGGGGGAGGTATTATACATGAGAGAAATGTAAATGGTAAATGGACAACACTTATACAGCGCTTTTCCCTGGTTTTTCACAGACTCAAAGCGCTTTACATTGTTTTGTACACATTCACCCAATCACACTCACATTCATACAACGATAGCAGCAGCAGCTACCACGCAGAGTACAAGCTAACTATCGGGAGCAATTTGGGGTTCAATGTCTTGCCCAAGGACAATTCGACATGTGGCGGGTAGGCGGGGGTACGGCCGCCCATAAGGGGTAGAAAGTGGGAAAGCTTTCTAGGGCCCAGCCACTTGGGGGGCCCATGGTCTTTGGCAGCCAAGAACCTAACTAAGCTAAACTTTATTTTTAGATTTTTAGATATTTATGTCAATATCTATTCAAAGTTGGGTGTTTACACAGAGCCGCGGCTCCGCTTAGGGCCATTTAAAAAGCAGCAGAAAAGCAGAAATGTTCAAAATGTTTCAGATTGAGCACAGCGGAGTGTAACTGTTTCAAACATAATCCATCCTATAAACCCTTTGGTGCCAAATGGTGACAAGATTGGGTTTTGATATCAAACAGTTTTGTCTGGATTATATTTCCTGAGTCGTTCCACATGTACCTGCTACTTGTGTCTGGGTGTGGCTGTGAAAAGTATTTGGACCCCATGAAAAAACAGGTTGGGTACCTTTTGTAGTTCTTCTACATTCTTATAAACAGGACAGGCTGGTTACTCTGTCATTTTCCTGGGTCTACAAACAGGTTTAAATTCTCTCTCCACATAATGTAAATTTTTGTGATAAAGAATTTCCCTTTGGGGACTATGCCTTCTAAAGGCTTTGACATAAGTCTTCAGGTTGACACGACCAGCAAGGTCTGACCAGTTTTTCATAAACCTGGCGAATCGACCAACCAGCCAGGTCCTACCACAATGAAGCTGACGAGCAGCATCATCCTGTTAAAAAATAAAAATAGACCTAAAAAAGTTCTTAAAGAGGACCTATGATACTTTTTGACTTTTATGACCTACAAACGTTGTTATGATGATTTATAGTCATGTTTAACCATACTAGATTATCAAATAATGACTTACATGCATTTCGACGTATTCCCTGCTGACCGTCTGGGGTGTCTGTGCAGAGCACTAGACACTATTCTAGCCAGTCGAGAAGTCACGTGTTCAAAGCGGCTTGACGCTTTGCAACATCGTGACGTCGCATGTAACTTGGTGTCGTCACCACGCGGATGTTTCCATGTATGGTAATGCTGACACTTTCCTACTCGCGTCTGCCTCGCGCCCTTATAGGTCCATGCTCGCACCTCCCGCCACTGAAAGTGTTCCGGAAGGAAGGTAACCAATCACAACGGAGTGGGGTTTTCAGGAAGGGAGGGGAGGGGGCGGAAATGTCAAAAGCAAAGTGTTTACAGGGCCTGCTGGATCGCCAAAATAAGAGAAAGAGCTTCCCGAAAATCTACATAGTTTTTTGTGATGTGATTCGTGTCAGGTTGCTCTATAGCAGTGTAAAACAAGAAATTAAGACCAGAAAAGTAGTATAATAGGTCCTCTTTAATGCAAAGAAAGACACAAGGCACAAAGAAGTTGGAAATAATTGAAGGAACAGATTTGAGTTCAAAGATTAAAAAGTTTTTTTGTAATGATTTCAGTGCTTTTGCAGTGATGAGAGCAGAATGAACGAAGCATAAATGTTGCAACCAAACATAGGCCAACTTTATAGTTTTGAGGGTAGATTGGTTTGGTTATTCATGTAGAGAACCGCCTTTTTTTCATTTGTTTGTGAAGAATTTGTAGTTGATGTTGTTTTTTAAGTGTTATTTATTTCAACAATACCACCAACATATTTCAAATGATTTATTGTCATGTGCAGAAGTACAAAAAAGTGCAATATTTGGTGCAGTCAATTAGTGTTATGTATCTCACCAGAAACTAGTAGCATAGAAAACGTGCACATTGTGAAAAAACTGTTTGCTTTAGTGAATACTAAAGAAGAACAATGTCTCTGTGTGAACTGATTATTTTCTAGAGATCTGTTGATCTGTTGAACAATTGTGTGAGTGTAAGGGAATCAAAATAAATTGGTAGGTAGGCTGGGCTAAGTCAGAAATGTGCTACTATTTTAAAATGATAATGAGCCCTTGCTCTCCCAACTGTCCCTGCAAGTCCCTGGTTGATAAGATAGTTAGTCTCTCTACAAATGCATGTGGAACATTTTTAAAAGGAAAAAAAAAAACTTAGAATTCCAGGTAAATAAGGTGATTGCTCTTTGTAAAAGCTAGAGGTTAAGCCTCAAGCTTGAGCCCCACATCACTGTTCGGATGAGTGAACTCAGGCTATTTGCAAAAATTCTCTTGCTAAAAAGACTCTTTGGAAAAAACTGTTTAAAAAAAGAATACTTCAAGATTAAACAGCTCCTTTGTCACCAATCAAACAGGAACACTACAGAGTTGACACTTTTAATACACAACCTCTATATATAAAACAGTCAATGTAAAACCTAGTGCCCTCACAGTCTAACTAGCATCTGCTGTGGAGGCTTCATTACCTGCGTTGAGCGGGAGAAGAAAAAAAAAAAAAAACACCAAAAAATTACCTTAAAATTTAAAAAAATAAATAAATAAATAAACCCTCTTTGAAAAAAAAGATTAAAAAAGAATGCTTCAGAATCAAACAAACCATCAACCTTGTCACTAATCAAACAGGAACACACACTTTTAATATATAAGAGTTATATATAGCTACGGAAAAAATGAAGAGGCCACTCCAAATGTTCAGTGTTTCTCATTTTTAATATTTATAGGCATATGTTTGAGTAGAATGAACATTTTGGTTTTATAATATAAACTACTGACAACATCTCTACCAAATTCACAATAAAAATATTGTCATAAAGAGCATTTCCATCGATTAATGTAGAGTTGAAAAAAAATCCAGACTGCTCTCTTCATTTTTTCCGCAGCTGTATACAAACAGCTGATGTTAACACAGAGCCTAGTGGCCTCACAGTGTGCCTGGCGTCTGTCATTGAGGCTTCATTACCTGGGTTGAGCCGGAGAAACTCTTGGATGGTTTCCAGTGAGGTGGATGAATCTCTGGACACTTCAGGACTCCTGCGGTGAACCTTAGCGCCCCACGTCTTAGCCACTCGCTCTATCTCATCGTGGTCTGTCGACACCCACACACTATAGGGAATGTAAAGGGGATTTATCATTATACTGTGCTTGTTATGTACTGTTTTCATGTGTACCTCACGTGAGTATCTATTTTTTTGTCTAACATTACAGTGTTTATAATTCAGCTCAGAAAATAGTTACAATTGGTTGCTATGGAGAATATAAAAGGGGATTTTAACATTATATTATTTTTTTTATTTATTATTATTCTTCCGGACAATTACACACAATGTTCTCTTTGTGTTATGGTCCGAAGGGTGGCAGGAGAAGACAAAGGCTCATCAGGTCCCGCCCCCACTGCCATAAGGTTCAGATACACAGATAAAACTTTTTTTTTTTGTTTTGTTTTTTGTTTTTTTTTTTTAAAAGGTGCAGTGTGTAATATGACATCATCAAGAAAGTTCTACAAAGTTCTAGAATGCAACGCTCCCTGGGTAACCCCAACCCTTTCAAATATTAACAGAAGCTACAGTGGCCTTCAAGGACAAGAACAATTAAAAAATTTTAAACAATGCACCTGATGACATTCCAACTATGACACTTTCAAGATGGCGGCACTAGGCCTTGGTCCAAAATATGCAGAAATATGGACATATATGAGACCCTTTCTAAGGGAAAAAAAAAATTATTAAAAAAAAATGTGTTCAGCTATTATGCACTAAATTAAATGTACTTATGGATATTATAATTACTTTCTACAAAATCTGCTAGGAAATAAAACCCACAATTCTACACACTGCAGCTTTAAGAAGATGCATTCCAATACACAGACAGTTTCAGGTCTCCTTATTCATTGCCAGTGTACAACAGACATGCTTTCCATTTTCCCCTCTGCCTGTGACAATGCAGATAGTGATATGGCCTTGTCCATTTCGTCTCTAGTCGTCTAAACACATCTGCAAAAGTATTCAAAACAGTCAGTCTGTCTGCTGACCTCGGCTGCAGTCCCATAACATGCAGTGTATTTACAAATTCTTCAGTCAGTGAATGAGTTATTTTTTTTTAAGTAAATCAATGTTTGTATCCCCACAGATAAATATCTTATTTTGATTCTCCCACGAATTCTATAAAGTCTTCCATTTTTTGAATCGGGTGTTCTGTACACACAGCTGATAATTAAACATTTATCTTTCATTTGAATTTCAATAGTCACACATTCCATCAGGTTATCAATTGCACAGCACATTGTATTTACGATTTCAAACCTTATATTTTGACACAAACCAGCTTAAATCCCTTTAGTTCAAAGTCCATGCTTTTGCCTTCTTTAATCCATGTTTCTGACACTGCAATGATGTTGAACTGTTATGCTTGTTATGTACTATTTTCTTTTTTTTTTTAACCTTTATTTATACAGGTAAATCCCATTGAGACCGGAGACTCTTTTTCAAGGGAGACCTGTTTCCATTCCCACGTTACCATTCACACACACATTCATACACCGATAGCAGCAGGCTAACTATCGACATTCACACGAGGCAAGGTGGGTGAAGTGTCTTGCCCGAGGACACAACAACCATGACACAGGTGGCAGGGCGGGGATCGAACCGCCAACCCTTTGATCATCGGCCGACCCACTCTACCACCTGAGCCAGTCGCCCGTTTCATATCACTTCATCTTTCATCTATAATGAAGGATATACCTTTTAAAAAAATCACTTCTCTGACACACCCAAAGTTACACACTGCACCTTTAACTATTTTCATATACAGTACCTACGTCAATACCAGGTTTTTGTCTAACATTACTCTGTTTTAATTTTATAATTCAGGTCAGAAAATAGTGAAAAATTGTTGTTTTGTCGGAATAAAAACAGGGTCCCTAAAGCTAAAGTTACACAACAAGTTAGACTTAACCGGTATTTATTGCTTCTATATTATTCTCTCAAAGAAGATGATTCACTAAAGATAACACCAAACAGCACTCTGAATACACATGGTGAAATGTCCAGAAAAACCCCCAAAATAGTTAGCTAGTTTAGTAAGCTAGTTTAATTTATTTGTCACATACACAATTGCACAGAGCAATGCGTAGTAAAATTCTGGCTGTAATTCAACTATATGAAGTGCAAGATTATATTACAACAATGATTGGGAGGTCGCTGGTTGAATGTGGCTGGGAATCAAATGAAAGAGCATTTTTACAATACAAAAAAAAGAAGGAAGACCTACTTACATTTGTAACAAACTTAAGCCTACATCTTAACTTAAAACCGAAGCATTTTTACGACTGTTGAAAAGATTCATTTTAGACATATCGGCTAACAACTTTGACCTTATTTTTGGATGAATTAATGAATGAAATGCCTTTTAAGCCTCTATGCGGAAAAACTTCAAAGCGAATGGGAAGTTTGGGATTGCATTTTTGGGGTTACTAGCCTACTTAAAGTAGAAGTCAATATCCTACCCTATAATTATGAAAATCATTATTATAATAGTTATTTTACCTGCTGAATAAGTTGGAGTCCACGGCAGCCCTGAGCACCCATCCAATGAGGGGCGTCCCGGCTAACATTTTGATGTTTTTAAGGGGAATTCCTTTACTTCCACCCCTGGCTAGAATCAGCGCGGCGACGTGCCTCTTGGTGCCCGCTTTTAGGTGCTTGTTGTCGGGCATGTCTCCCTCTGTCGCCCCGTTGTCATCCCCTGAAACGGTTCTCTTCCTTGCTGCCATGGCGACTCCCTCAGGGAATTACAAGCCCGTGTCGATACGTGTGTGAGCAAGCGTGTGTATGTGTGTGTGTGTGTGTGTGCGTCTTAAAAGGCGCTGTAACAAGGAGGTGTGGTAAAGTAATCAAAAGATGTAGGTAGTTTATGGATGGATTGTATGGACTGGATCCGGATTCGTTCTTCTTCTGTTATTGATAAAAAAGGTTGATACAGTTTAAGCTTTAAACTCACTTCCGCCATCTGCTGCCCGGAGGAGGAAGTTGTCGAAAAAAAATTACCGAGATTATTATAAATGTATAAATATAATAAATACGACATTTAATTAATCTTAATGCATTTGTAATAAATTTCATATTTCGTATTCATCTTGATAATTTGGTGTCATCAACATTTTTTATAACAGCCTTAGTATATGTTCTTGTATTGTAAAAAGGCCTTAAAAATGCTATATCTTGTAATATTATGAAGGTGAAATACAAAATCTACAAAATATATGGATGGTTTTTTACTAAACACATTAACTCAACGTGTCTTAAAGTGATAAACAGCGCCACCTCTTGGACATTGGTGGTGGATTGAGAAATGACTTATACCTACACTATATACTTCGGCCTATACTTCCGCATTAAAGGCATTGAAATGACTTTAGCATATAGTTATTAAGTTGATTCAAATGTGTCAAGATTTCAAACCCCTCCCCTCCTTGATTGATGAATGCTATTTAATATGTCCTCTATAAAATAAAACCTAGACCTATAAATAAAAAAAAAAGATTAACGCTGGACCCGAAACAACTGTTGCTATACGAGTGAATCACCGCATAAACAACAAAAAACATTGGTAAAGCTAGATCCGCCATTGTATTCCTTTAGCATTTCTTAAAGGCCTACTTCACCGGTTTGAATATCAAGGTGAATTGAATTCTGAGATCCTGTGTAGTATAAATGTGCGAAAAAAATTAAATTCGGTTCATCCTAGCCTGAGAAAAGGCAGAAAGAGTGTTTTTTTTAACCCTATATTTCTCTTTCTCGTGACATCACAGAAAGAGAAATATAGGGTTAAAAAAACGTACTTTGTAAATATCACTGTGATGTCACAGTAAAAGACATCACAGTAATATTTACAAAGTAAGTTTTTTTTTGTTGAAAACAAACGGTTTGTGTGTGAGTGAAACTGAGACCGTTATGTGTCCGTTACGCCTCCACGTGTCCCGGGGCAGAAGAGAGAGATGCAGGAATCCTCCAAACAAGCCCCGACAGAGACCAAGAATCCAACCTCACCCTCCCAAACATTATATAGGCTACCTCTGTGTGTGTGTGTGTGTGTGTGTGTGTGTGTGTGTGTGTGTGTGTGTGTGTGTGTGTGTGTGTGTGTGTGTGTGTCTCTCTCTCTCTCTCTCTCTCTCTCTCTCTCTATCTCTCTTACACACACTCAAAAGCTTAGGGGTGAAAAACCATTGAAATAAGTGTATAACAGCCATCCCAAACATTGTTTACCTCTCATCTCTGTCTCTCCCTCTCCTCTCTCTCTCTCTCTCTCTCTCTCTCTCTGTCTGTGTGTGTCTCTTTCTCTCCCTCTCTCTCTCTCCCTCTCTCTGTCTCTCCCTCTCTCTCTCCCTCCCTCTCCTCTCTCTCCCTCTCCTCTCTGTCTGTCTGTCTCTCTCTCTCTCTCTCTCTCTCTCTCTCTGAAAGACACACTCAAAAGCTTTGGGTTGGGGATGGGGGTGAAAAAGCAGCCTAATGAGTCTAATGAACAGCCATATCTTATGCACTCACACACATAGAAAGTTTGAACTGTCTGTGTTAAAGGAATACTTCACCCATACGGAACCAGCGTTAATTCTATCATTATAAAATCACTATTATAATATAATGAATGAGGTTTTTCTTCCCTCAGTCTTCCCTTGGCCCAGCTGTCCTGTTAATCCTAACCCTACGAAATATAGGGTTAGACAGTGAGACCATAAAACACTCTTTCTGCCTTTTCTCAGGCTAGGATGATCCGATTGAATTTTTTTTAAAATAGGATCTCCAAGTTCCATACACCTTCATATTCCAACCGGTGAAGTAGGCCTTTAAGAATAGAATTTGACTAATTGTCGAGTGTGAACATATCTCCCTTTGCGACCACATAGATTGTACAGCTATAAAGATGTCAACACACTCACACACTCATAGTTCCGTTAGTGTCTGTTGCAACGTTTTTCTGTCTTCACTTGGGCGTTGTGATGTAATTATTTATAAGTGATGTATTATGTACAGTATTTACAATCGATTCACTAATTTGAGCAATGAGGAAGTTGAACTGAATCTTAAGGCTCGTTATCATATAGCTAAACTGTAGTTAAAGGTGCAGTAAGCGGTTTATTCATGTTAATATAAGTGCTAAATCGCTCTTTATTCATACAGTGATCACTTACATAATGTGCGCGTTTCATAAAGCCGATCTCTCAGTCAGCTGCTCTGCATGTAATCGGCAAATAAACTTATTGGAGTATCCCGAAATTTCTATCCAATCAGAAGAGAGAACGCTACCAACCAATACTCGTCTCACTCATATATAGTATATACACTCCATGGTCTCACTGCCGGTGCACGCCAGAGCAACAGATGGGTGAATGTGTACGCGCCTACAATGGCGGAGCAGGTAAAAATCCTTCCCAATGTCTGTTTTGATGGTTTTTATCATATTTTAACTCGCTGCTTGCTCGTGCATTAATGTGGTCACGTAGGGACGAGCGAGGGGACTGCTAACTGCAGTAACTGACAGGAGGTTAGCTAAAAGAACCATTCCGCTTACAGCACCTTTAACTCTACCTGATAGATGCATTTTAAACTAATAAAATAAATACAATCTTGGTTATCTATGCACACAACAACGTATTTTCTGTTGAATACACTTTTTGATTTGAGGATATATAATCTTATAGGGGGCCGGAGGATCCTAAAACAAGTGTCCATATAAATGTACTTAGGTAATATATTAGGTAGTACCCCCAACTGACTTGAGCCACTTTAAACCCAAGCTAAGGGGTCACACAATTAATTTCAATCACTGTTGATTCAGATTATGCAATACATAATTAAAGCCCAATTTGCAACAAAAAAAGATAAAAACTAGTACATTTTTGTGTAATATATTATTCCCTTTAATGAACATAGCACTTTTTTTTCATAGAAAAACTAATGTATTCTCGCTGTACAGAAAAAGCCCACAGTTGATATTCACATGCAATAGTAAAGAAGAAAGATATCACAATCCCATGTTAATATATATATATATAAAATACAGTATATATGTATCTGTTTCAAACTTGGCCTTATTTGGTGCATTATTACATTTAACATTGCAGTCTGTGGTATATAGAGGAATAACAGAATCCATACAACACACATCAACATTCACACACACACACACACACACACACACACACAAAAGTAAAATTGTCTTCACTGGATTTTTGGAGTTTTGAGGCCCACTTAGACTCTTTAGTTTTAAAGGAAAACTGCCCTAGATTTGAGCCAACAAATGATCTTCTAACTTTATAATTTTACATTTTTACAGAACATACACACATGTACCTTCCCCACTGCAATGTATTATGACTTGTCATCTTGTATTAAAGCTATAGTGTGTAACTTCTGTCGCCCCCCCCCCCCCACCCCCCATGAGGAATTGTGACTATTTACAACAACGCTGTCGGTGCATCTACATGAGGTAAAGCCTTCAGTGATGGCACATGGATTTTATACCTTCTGCTGTAAGTACAGGTTTTTTTTTTCTTAGCAGTAGAATCAACAACTGAAACATTTCTTGGGCTCTTCTTGGGGATTTTTCTGAGCTCCTGCACCAGTGTGGGAGGGAGAGGGGGGGTTAGGGTTAGGGGGGGTTAGGGTTAGGGGGACACACCAGTTTGTAAACGCTGCCATACTGAGAAACACAGAGAGAGATTTGTGGAGCTGATAGGCTTAATCAACTTTTGTCAACTCATTTAGAGCAATGACTTAAATGCAACCAACCAACATTCAATTATATGAAAAGTTCCGCACTATAGCTTTAAAACACACCAGTAAACACATTCATCCATCCTTCATCCATCCATCCACACTCCCCTGAGATTGTCATTTCGCTTGTCTTCCCCATTACAATCTACTGCTCCATAGATCCAGTGGTATCGTCACTATCCAGCCCTTGTGGAGACCCAGGATTTGAGGACCCTTCCGGCGACATTCCCTCCCCGCTTACCCCTCCTCTTTTCAGGCCTTTTCCCTTGAGCAGGTGGCTGTCCGGGTGTAGTTTATGGAGGTGCATTAGCAGCTGGTCCTGGGTGTCCATGGTGTGCCCACACTCCTCACACACGTACAGCTTGTTGCGCCGCTCCTTGTAGGCATATTTCAGGGTGACACTGTGGATCTTTTTCATGTGCGACTCGAGGGAGCAACGCTGGGTGAAAGCCTTCTCACACAGGGTGCATTTGTAGGGACGGACTCCTAGATGGAGAAAAAAATAAAAGAGAAAAATGTCATTTGTGTGTTCTTGCGTGTGTGTTTATGTATGGAAGAGTAATAGGGCCACGGGAGAGACAACAATATGAGAGGAGGACTTTTTTTCATTATGCACTTAGAGATCAAAGTTAGAATATCAAGAATAAAGACGAAATACTTTATTCTTGATATTTCAACTTCATTCACAAAACGCATAATGATCTAAAATATTTCCCCTCTCATCCCCCCCCCTCCCCCCATCCCATCCTATGGCCCTAATAAGCCACAGTAGTGTATATAAGGAAGTAAAATGTATATTTATATAGCGCTTTCCTCCACAGACAGGGTCACAGACAGTGCTTTACAATGCGCATGGAAAATAAAAGCACAGTAAAAAAAATACGTCTAAGAATAAGATTAAGTAAAATAAAAACAGCAGATAAAATTTGCAACATATAAAAGACAGAAGTTACCCAAATGCTATGAGTAAGTACATAAGAGAGTATAATGCTAGTGAGTGAAGGTGAGCCGTTCCTATCTTTACCTGTGTGTGTGCGGACTGCGGTATACAGTTGGAAATATATGTTGACATTCACAAAATGCATAATGGAAATAAATCTCCCTCCCCCCCTCTCCTATGTCCCTAACAGGCCTCCATAGTGTTTTCGAGTGAGTGAAGGTGAGTCGTTCCTGTCCTTACCTGTGTGTGTGCGGACGTGCCTCTTGAGGTCGAAGGTGTCGTTGAAGCCCTTGCCACAGTGGGAGCAGAGGTGTCTCTTTGTGTCGTTGTGACACTTGATGTGACGGTTCAACATGCGCTGGTACTGGAACGTCTTCCGGCAAATCTATGCACAGCAACAAAGGGGGGGGGGGGGGACAGTTAGGATTAAATTAATAAGTGTTCCTCAACAAAATTGGCCCTGCGTTCCAATCCCCACACACTATCTACTATTTAGTATGGTAGAAAAAAAGATTTAGTATGTCCCGATTCTTGTGGCCAGATTTAGTATGGTTAGAAATACCCGGATGTCTATACTACATCCGGCCGAGATTTTTTTAATGTTGAAATCAGCATCCTTTTTGGGGCGATTCTGACCCACAATCCAGTGCGTACCGGAAGTGACGTCACATCGACGGAGCCTCCGTATGAAAGCAACCGAGGGATGCGACGGATATAAGAGCAAGAGGCAAGATCAAGGCTGCAATGTTATGATGAAACAAATAAATGAATCAGATGTAGTATGTAAAATAGGAATAAGAAAGAGTATGCGATTTGGAACACAGGGATATTGTGTGTGTCCATAAAACCTCTGCTAAAGCAAAAATGGATTTCATATTTATTCATAGCATCATGGTTGGTATGTCACGTCACCTTGAAATATACAGTATCTGAATATATCCACCAAATCACTTAAAGGTGCAGTGTGTAATATGACATCATCAAGAAAGTTCTACAAAGTTCTAGAATGCAACACTCCCTGGGTAACTCCAACCCTTTAGAATAATAACAGAAGCTACAGTGGCCTTCAAGGACAAGAACAATTCTAAATGTTAAACAATGCACCTGATGACATTCCAACTATGACACTTTCAAGATGGCGGCACTAGGCCTTGGTCCAAAATATGCAGAAATATGGACATATATGAGACCCTTTCTAAGGGAAAAAATAATTTAAAAAAAATTCAGCTATTATACACTAAATTAAATGTACTTATGGATATTATAATTACTTTCTACAAAATGTGCTAGGAAATAAAACCCAAAATTCTACACACTGCAGCTTTAAATACGACCAATTAACATATAAATAAACTTTTTTTAACAGCAGAGAATGGAGAATGTTTCAGGTAAATGTCCAGATTATACAGTTATACAGTACGTAACTTAAAATGAAAAGCTTTCTGGTTTTCATACCTGACACATGAACGGCGGCGTGGAACCATTGGACAAAGAACTCTGGCTTTGACCCGACGACCTGGTCACCATGGAGACAGCAGCTTCCTGCGAGGCGGGGCTTGTTGTCACGGGCAACACGGTGGCGGTTGGAGGTAGAGATGGAGGGATGGGGAGCGGAGGGAGAGAGAGAGGGAGAGGAGAGGGAGAGGGAGAGGGAGCCAACTCGCCTGTAGTCACCTGTGGGGTAGAGATTACTGATTAGATTCTGACTTCATTTTGTCTGAAGTTCCTGCGAAATCAATTCCGAGCAAAGGCATTATCAATAACTTTATCAAAATAGCATTCTTCGGGGCGCTCCGGTGGTGTAGTGGATAGAGAGTGTACCATATTGACTCCGGCCTTCATTGCAGTGGTCGCGGGTTCAAATCCGACCCGTGGACCTTTACTGCAGGTCATCCCCCCTCTCTCTCTCTCTGTCTCTCCATCTCAACTCTGTACTATCTAATAAAGCTTGAAAATGACACCCCACAAACAAATATATAGCATTCTTTGCACTGATGGTCTCGTTTGCTGTTACAGGTTATTTATGATCATCAGAGGAAAAATTAGTCTGTTTCAGAAACACTAAAAATTCCTCATAGGAGGTTTAAGGTGAACGAAAGTATAGAAATAAAAAAAATTGTGTGCTAACCTTGATCTTGGAGCGTATATACGTGGCCCCCCCGGCTTGCGCTCTCCTCCTGATGTCAGTCCTCTCCCCCGTCACAAACAGAGGGCTGATGGGACGTCCCAGAGCTGTGCAGGAGGGCAGCTCTGCCTGAGTCTGACCCTCACACACACACTGTCTGGTTTGACCGTCATACACTGTGTGTTTGGTGGTCTGACTGTCACACACACACTCTTTGGTGTCACTGTGTGTGTGTTTGGTGAGACAGAGGGGAGCGGGCTCAGCTGGGCTAGCCTCAGCTCCCATCATCAGGAAGGAGGGAGGGTAGATGGAGACTGGAGAGAGAGAGAGAGAGAGAGAGAGAGTTAATTTGTGTATGGTGGCCTTTAAGTATCTTCTCTTTCTTTTCATTTCTTTGGGACATGTTTTGCTTTTATACAGTTAGGAGAGACAGAGGTGAAACGGGTCAGAGAGGGGAATGACATGCAGAGAACGACCACGGGCTGGATTCTAACCCGGGTCTGCTGTGAAGAGGACTGAGACTCTATGGGGGGGAGGAGGAGAGGGGGGGGGGGTCTAACCAATACACCACAAGCGCCCGTCCCTTAAGTGTCTTCTTAAACCTGAAATAATGATGGCGAGATGATGCAGGAGAAAACATGTTTTTGTATTCAAGCAGTGGTCAACTTTGAGACCGATGCTTTTCTGTCTATGTTGCTTCCTTAAAAAGTCTTCTTTCATACTAGTATAACTGTTCCCAATAATGTTGTTTTTACCATTAAAATCAACACAGGAGTACAGAGAGAGAGAGAGAGACAGAGAGAGAGAGAGAGAGAGAGAGAGAGAGAGAAAGAGAGAGAAACAGAGAGAGAGAGAGAGAGAGAGAGACAGAAGGAAACCGAGGCAGCAATATCTTGAGCTGTATAATGTATGAGTTAATATCAGGTGTATGCATATGGGTGTGTGTGTGTGTGTGTGTGTGTGCACATTTGGCCTATTTTTAAGTGCAACTTATTATGCACGAACCCACACACACACACACACACACACACACACACACACACACACTTGTCCAACCAGACGGTCTTGCAGCACCGGCTCTGTGCCTTCCTCAAACAATCCGCCTCCGCAGGGTTGGATGCCTCTGTGTGTGTGTGTGTGTGTGTGTGTGTGTGTGTGTGTGTGTGTGTGTGTGTGTGCGTGTGTGTGTGTGTGTGTGTGCGTGTGTGTGTGCGTGTGTGTGTGTTTTGCGTATATGAGACCAATATAACAAAAACACCACTCAAAGAGAGTGATAGCCCCATAGAAAACCTTTCAGCCTCTGAACATACAGGTGTGTGTGTGTGTGTGTGTGTGTGTGTGTGTGTGTGTGTGTGTGTGTGTGTGTGTGTGTGTGTGTGTGTGTGTGTGTGTGTGTGTGTGTGTGTGTGTGTGTGTGTGTGTGTGTGTTCAGGTAGCCCAAAGGCAGGCGTGGTCTCGGCCTCGGAGAACAAGACAAGGAATCAGTTGACAGTACACGAGCCACAATCTGATAAAACTCAAATGAAGATGCAAATGCAGCTATAAAGAGACAGCTAACCGGGAGGGTTAACGGTACACACACAGAGACAGTGTGTGTGTGT
>OX442371.1:2412806-2425306 GCA_949357725.1 Hyperoplus immaculatus
GATTTCTTTTGACCGTTTTTTAATGCAAAATGTGATAAATAATTTGAGGTTTTTTGTCAGGTTCGGAAGAAGGCCCTAATAAGCCTAACAGAAAATCCAGGCAAAATGTAATTTTTCAAGCAAGAATGCAAAAAAATTAAAAATACATTCCCAATCACGAGGACTTGCTGTTTTGTTGTTGTTGTTTATGACGTTAAACTGAATATGTTTTAAATTGTGCCCTAACATTTAAGGAGAGGCACTGAGGGGGAATATCGGGTGACATTTTCAGATATCAATATGAAGCTTTTCCAGTTGACAACTTACATTAATACAATAAACAAACAAACAAACACCAAAAAAATACTATATCTTAAAAATGCCTTTTCTGCAAACCAAATGTATCCTAAACCATACAGTGAATCATATATATAAGACAAATTAAACAATGTTAATGTAACAAAGCAGTTAGTTTGAGAGCCTCTTCCCCAATTTTGTTGATGACAATAAAGAGATTATTTTCTGAGGTTCTGATTCTGATGTGAAAAAATCCTTGATCAGAGACACACACAGGCAAGCAAGCACATACACACACACACACACACACACACACACACACACACACACACACACACACACACACACACGTACACACACAGAGTATCGGAGAAAAAAATTATGTTGAGATAAAGAAAAAGAAAAAGACATTTGATATTTTATAGAATTTTTAATTTTTTTTTTATGTAACCTTTATTTAAAGGTGCAGTGTGTAATATGACATCATCAAGAAAGTTCTACAAAGTTCTAGAATGCAACGCTCCCTGGGTAACCCCAACCCTTTCGAATAATAACAGAAGCTACAGTGGCCTTCAAGGACAAGAACAATTCTACATTTTAAACAATGCACCTGATGACATTCCAACTATGACACTTTCAAGATGGCGGCACTAGGCCTTGGTCCAAAATATGCAGAAATATGGACATATATGAGACCCTTTCTAATGGAAAAAATAATAATTCAAAACATTTTTTCAGCTATTATGCACTAAATTAAATGTACTTATGGATATTATAATTACTTTCTACAAAATCTGCTTGGAAATAAAACCCAAAATTCTACACACTGCAGCTTTAACCAGGAAAAAACCTATTGAGATTCAAAATCTCTTTTTCAAAGGTGGTGACCTGACCAAGACAGGCCGCAGCACAATGGACCACTGTTACAGACAAACAGTTACAGACAAACAGTTACAGACAAACAGTTACAGACAAACAGTTACAGACAAACAGTTACAGACAAACAGTTAGCCTACAGACAAACAGTTACAGACAAACAGTTACAGACAAACAGTTACAGACAAACAGTTACAGACAAACAGTTAGCCTACAGACAAACAGTTACAGACAAACAGTTAGCCTACAGACAAACAGTTAGCCTACAGACAAACAGTTACAGACAAACAGTTAGCCTACAGACAAACAGTTAGCCTACAGACAAACAGTTACAGACAAACAGTTAGCCTACAGACAAACAGTTACAGACAAACAGTTAGCCTACAGACAAACAGTTACAGACAAACAGTTACAGACAAACAGGGACCAAATTAAAATAGCACTAAAAAGGTACATTTATTAAACTGTAAAATAAACAGCACATTAATCGATAATGAAATCTTTGTAATATTATCTGTACTCTTCTTTATGCACAATTTCTTGTCTGCTAATTCTCTGGGTTTATATTGGATATCAGTATCACAGTGTATGTGGCTGCTGAACAACGGTATCGTGGTAATTCATTCAACATAATATCACCTTCAGAAAGACAAATAAAAGCGTGTGTGTGTAAATGATTCTGAGATCATCGTTAGTTACTCCACCTCTCACCCCCCCGCTGTGTGTGTTCACAACCCCCTCCTGCTCCCCTGTCCTCTTTGGCATTAACACACACACACACACACACGCACACACATGCACACACACGCACACACACACGCACGGACGCAAGCAGGCACACACACACAGGCAAGCAAGCACATACGCACACACACAGGCACACACACACACGCACGCACGCAGGCACTCAAACACACACACACACACACACGCACACACACACACACCCTAACCTTAACCATCACAACTACATTATTTCCCTAACCCCAACCCTTACACTAACCCTAACATAAACCTAATTCATACCTGAACCTTAAAACCTAGTGTTAACCCTCAAACAGCCCTTTAAAGGCCTGTCCTTAAAACCTAGTGTTAACCCTCAAACAGCTCCTTTAAAGGCCTGTCCTTAAAACCTAGTGTTAACCCTCAAACAGCCCTTTAAAGGCCTGTCCCAAAGTGAGAACCAGACAAAATGTCCTCACTCCTAAGGTCTAAAACTCAAATTGGTTCACACAAGTACACACACACACACACACACACACACACACACACACACACACACCTTTAACGGCCTCCCGAAACAGCTGAAAGCTAAACGTAATAACACACAGGAGTACACAAGTCTCTCATGAACGCATACTAAACATTCTTTTACGACAATCTAAAATGTGATCCCTGGAACACTGTTTGAAGTTAGAAAAGCTTCCTGAAAAGTTACTGCTTCACTGTTGTTGTTGTTGGTTTACAGCAGCAGGGCCCACAGTTTGGTTCACAAACATATTCTAGTCGTACGTTTGGTTCCAGGTTCCTCAAAATAATTCAGTTTTGATTTATGATGACAGAATTATTCAATACTGAGAATTACATGAGAAAATATGTTTTGTAAACTAACTGCAGGCTCTGTGAATGTAAACAAAGCCCCCTCCTCTGAAACTACACACTGCACCTTTAATGTAGGTCTGTATTGTTTCAAGAAGTGCAGGCAATGTCACGCCTTTTGAATGAATGTATAAAGAGTTTTCTGTCTTCAACATAATGTTTCTGCGATGCGATTAATTCCTCTCTTTGTTAAGTTATCAACACCATTCAGTTTCTGTTCACTTGATTCTTTGGTTGCATTCTGAATCGCATACTTTCTACTATATAGTATGGTAGAAAAAAGATTTAGGATGTCCCGATTCGTGTGGCCAGATTTAGGATGGTTAGAAGTACCCGGATGTCCTACTTCATCCGGCCAAGATTGTTAGTGTTGAAAAGTGCATCCTATTTGGGCGATTCTGACCCACAATCCAGTGCGCACGTGAAGTGACGTCACATCGACGAAGCCTCCATATGAAAACAAACGGGTATGCGACGGATATAAAAGCAAGAGGCAAGATCAAGGCGCAATGTTATGATGAAATAAGAGAGTAAAGTATGTCCCAATTGTAGCATACTGCATCCTAACTAGATTCTTTTTATCGTCGGATGTAGCATGTAGAATAGAGAAAAGAAAGAGTATGCGATTCGTAACACAACCTTTGGCTTTCTCTCCGCTTTGCCAGTCAAGTCAATTAAAGTCGAACTTTATTGATATAGCACATTTAAAAACAACTTCAGTTGACCAAAGTGCCCGTACAGGCTCAAAACACAATATACAGCTCTGTAAAAAATTAAGAGACCGCTCCAAATGTTCAGTGTCTCTCGTTTGACTATTTATAGGCATAATGTTTGAGTAGAATGAACATTTTGGTTTTATACTCTAAACTACTGACAACATTTCTACCAAATTCCAACACATTTTTTTTGACAGAAGGAGCATTTTCAATAAGTAATGTAGAGATGAAGATTTAAGAAAAAATCCAGACTGGTCTCTTCATTTTTCAACGGAGCTGTGTATGAAAAATAGAAACAGGACAATACATAGGAGCGTAATAAATTGTCAAAATGTCAAGCTCGACTCGTATTGACTTGCTACTGTGCGTCCTCACTTGCAAAGTTTGTCATTCACATGTGGAGACGCACAAAACCTCACACCTAAAATAGGCACACTTGGATTTTAAATTACAACAACGTAAACATTTTCCATGCTGCATTGTGTCAGCTGTGATCACTCAAAGCGTTTTAAAGGAAAGTGTGTGTTAAGAGAGAGAGAGGAGTGGTGCAGGAGAATCATAACACACACACACACACACACACAGAAACATGCAGACACACGCACACACACACAGAAACACGCACACACACGCACACACACACAGAAACACACACACACGCACACACACAGAAACACACACACATACACAGAAACACGCACACACACACACACACACACAGAAACACGCACACACACACACACACACACACACACACACACACACACACACACACACACAGAAACACGCACACACACACACACACACACACACACACACACACACACCAGGACTCAAAGCATTTTAAAGGAAAGTGTGTGTGAAGAGAGAGGAGTGGTGCAGGATGTGTGAGTGAACGGTATGCGGCCTGGGCGGTCCGAGGAGTTTGGGCAGATGAGTTAAACTTTCTGTCACCGCCCCATTCCTAACTGTCTCACCTCACACACACACACACACACACACACACACACACACACACACACACACACACACACACACATACAGACACACACACACACACACACACACACACACACACTATAACTTTTATCACCCTTTTTTTAAGATAATTTTTTGGGAATTTTCAAGCTTTATTAGACAGTACAGAGTTGAAATGGGGAGAGAGAGAGAGACAGAGAGAGAGAGAGAGAGAGAGAGAGAGAGACAGAGAGAGAGAGAGAGAGAGAGACAGAGAGAGAGGGGGGGTGACCTGCACTAAAGGTCCACGGGTCGGATTTGAACCCACGACCACTGCAACGAAGGCCGGAGCCAATATGGTACACGCTCTATCCACTACGCCACCGGTGTTTTGTTTAAGTATTTTATCTATTGGAGACATTGCTTGTTTGCGGCAGTATATATTTTTCTATACTGAAAAATACCTATGGGCTGCAAATTGTAGTTAATGTTGCACGCAATTATTATTTTTGTTGCATACCGGACCTTTGTGTACTGTTACACCCCTATTGAGATATATAAGGCCTAGAACATCAGTGTGTTATTGTTGCGAAGTATCTCCTAACCATCCCAAACACAAGGGAAAATGGAGACAGAAATAACAGTAACGTGGGAGAGACACTACCAGGTTGTCAATCAGGTTGAACTGGTGTCAAGTACACTCCTCCACTCCTGTTGTCTTTCATCTCTCTCTCATCCCTCTCTCTACGCTGAGTTAAAGCTACAGTGTGTAACTTCGTTGCTACCTTCATGAATGTATTTTTATACTAAAGAAAATAAAAATTTTATTTAATTCTAAAAAAAAATAATTAAATTTTTCATTTCTTTTTTTAATGTATCTTTTCTGGGATATTGACGCACACAATCCATGCATTTAAAAGTCCATTTCACCCAGTTTTATTAAAGTTTATAATTATTTTAATTATAGTTATTAAAGCTATACTGCGTACATTTTTCTTATGACTGAATGTCAGGTTACATTCAAGCCATTTGCCCATACGAGTTGACACAAAGGTGATCAAGCCTATCAGCTTCACAAAACTCTCTTTGTGTTTCTCGGTATGGCAGCGTTTACAAACTGGTGTCGCCCCCCTGACACTGGTGCAGGAGCTCAAGAAGCGTTTCACATAGTAAGTAAAGCTACAGTGCGTAGGATTAACAGGACAGCTGGGCCAAGGAAAGACTGAGGGAAGACTGAGGGAAGAAAACCTCATTCATTATATTATAATAGTGATTTTATAACGATAGAACGCCAGTTCCGTATGGGTGAAGTATTCCTTCACCCATACTCTAACTAGCTCTGTGTCAGTATAGAGTTAGCTGCTCTGTCCTAACATGCAGTGATTTAGACACAGCTGACCTGAACTTTGTTTGAGGTCAAATCCCCCTGTGTAAATGTGTGACTGGTGGCCCCTTGTGGCTGTACAATCACACAGGTAAGGTAAACAAATTGGTATTGAAGCCTATTGAGATATCGTTTTTTTTTTTATCAAAAATGTAAATGGAGCTAATGCCAGCTAAGTGCTACTTGGCTCAGAAAAGATTTGGAAAGGGGTACGTACATAATTGATTTTTTTTGCTAAGCACTTCCTTAAATTACAATGGCAACAATTTAAAGTGAATTATCTATGAATATTTTTGATGAAAATGTAGTTTTGGAAATGGGAAGATTTGAGCTGCTTTAATGTAGTCACAAAGGAATGTCTGATATGTGATAGGTGTGTGGCTGTTTACTGACCGGTTTAATACTGGTTTTGAACTTTCGATTATTTTTAATTGCCTCTGTGTGTCTCTCCCTCCTACCTTATATTTATAGACTCTGTTTTTCTCATCAATGGGTGGGGGCACCGGACAGGTAACATTCCCTATGTGTGTGTGGGCGTGTGTTTGTTTGTGTGTGTGTGTGTGTGTGTGTGTGTGTGTGTGTGTGTGTGTGTGTGTGTGTGTGTGTGTGTGTGTGTGCGTGCGCGCGAGTGTGTGTAAGAAAATACTACAGTATGTGTCCATATGAGCTTCAGTACATTGCCTGGTGCACAGTATCAAACTGTGAGTGTGTGTGTGTGTGTGTGTGTGTGTGTGTGTGTGTGTGTGTGTGTGTGTGTGTGTGTGTGTGTGTGTGGATTTTTTTCTCCGTAGCCTACATATATATATATATACAGTTTATGATATATTCATAAAGTTTGCTTGAAGTTAACTAGTTAATTAATGAAAATGAAAAACCTTGGTTTCGGAGCAGTAGATCTGCATGTGTGGATACATGATTTAGCCATTAGAATCAGACAGAATTTTTTATTTTTTTTTTGTCCTACATAATACTTCCATATTTAAAATCATTATATTGTCACTTGAGTAGTGTTTCTCAGATATCCAGTGTGGACATTGACAAACAGCTCTGGAAACAATAAAGAGACCAGTCTGGATTTTTCTTAAATCTTCATCTCTACATTACTTATTGAAAATGCTCTTTAATGACTAAAAATGTGTTGGAATTTGGTAGAAAAGTTGTCAGTGGTTTATATTATAAAACCAAAATGTTCGTTCTACTCAAACATATGTCTAGAAGTAGTAAAACAACGAGAGACACTGAACATTTGAAGTGGTCTCTTAATTTGTTACAGAGCTGTACCTGGCAATAATAACCTTTTTTCTGAACCTATTAAAGAACCAAACACAATGTATATAGTTGGCCGCTAGGTGTCACTGTCTGAATTATCGCCCCTTCTGTTGTGTGGCGCCTCCTTCTACTTTTCCGGTCTCTGATATCAACAAGGAAAAGTTACCGTTTGAAAACAAGGCGCTGAGAGGCTGCAGGAGTAAAAAGGTGAGGATTTGTACCTTTAATGTAACGGTAATTAATGTTATTGCGTGTTTTATATATAGTATATGGTCGCTGCGTATGTTGTTGCACGCTTGGCGCTAATTTTCATTCATAAATGCCATAAATAAGGCTTTTTCTCGTCGATAAATATTGCTGTTATTGGGTGAGATACACACACAGACAGACACACACACACACACGCACACACGCACACACACGCACACACACACACACACACACACACACACACACACACACACACACACACACACACAGAGCTATATATGTTAAAAAAATAAATACAAATATTCCCCAGTTTAAATTGTCCCTCTCGTCAGACCGTAGAGGCATGACACCATCGGTCGTCCAGGTGCGGTTGGGTCGTAAGCGCGCGCTGCCGTCCTGTCCCAACCCGCTGTTCCTCCGCTGGCTCACCGAGCTACGGGACGAAGCCAGGGACAAGGGGGCCAAGACACAGTACGTCTACCAGAAGGTGAGCTGTCTGTCTGTCTGTCTGTCAATCTATCTATCTATCTATCTATCTATCTATCTATCTATCTATCTATCTATCTATCTATCTATCTATCTATCTATCTGTCTGTCTGTCTGTCTATCTGTCTCTCTGTCTGTCTGTCTTTCTTTCTATTCAAAATCTGGTTGAAAGGCTGCAGATTAATTACCATGTTGTTGGGATGAGATGTTATCCCGAAACGAAATAAATTGAAATTTCTGAATGCGTGTGTCTTGTCTCTGTCTCGAGGTGATCAGCTCTCTGAATAAATACCCCTTACCGCTGCAAATCGTCTATCTATCTATCTATCTATCTATCTATCTATCTATCTATCTATCTATCTATCTATCTATCTATCCATCCATCCATCCATCCATCCATCCATCCATCCATCCATCCATCCATCCATCTAATGCCTGTCTCTCTGTCTCCAGGCGATCTCGTCTCTTAATAAATACCCTCTGCCGCTGCAAAACGCCAAAGAGGCAAAAATCCTCCAGAACTTTGGAGACGGAATCTGTAGAATCCTGGACGAGAAACTGCAACGATACTACAGAGACAACGGTGAGAGAGTGAGGGCATTCAGTGACTGGATGGATAGATAGATAGATAGATAGATAGATAGATAGATAGATAGATAGATAGATAGATAGATAGATAGATAGATAGATAGATAGATAGATAAGTGACTGATTTGATTGCCTCTAAGATTGTTCCTCTGTCTGCACTTTGGCCACAAACCAATAGACATTATAGATAGTCTATAGATACATATTAATAAAATAAAATAGATCATTTCTCCCATGTTCCCATAGCCATATATGACTCCCAGAGAGAGTACACTTAGTTACTGTCAATGTGATATTAGAATATAACCAAGAAGTTAACAGTTGTTTTCATCATCATGTTGGACCTATTATGATTATATATGGAGATTTATATAAGCCAGTAAACCAACTCCTGTGTGTTTTCTTCCTCTCTCTAGGTTCAGACGCTCCCATCCACTCTCTCCCTAAAGCAGCAGCTCCCCCTGGAGGCAGACAGGACAACAACAGCCTGGCGCCCTCCAGAAAGGTACACAGACAAGACACCACTACACCATGGCCTTACACAGTATCCCATAGCTCTAAATCTGTAGCCAAAATGTTTGTTTGTGTTAATGTGTTCTTACAGCAGGATATCTTGTGAAAAATGGGAATGAAGAGGGCCCCCAACCCTTTAGAATAATAACAGAAGCTACAGTGGCCTTCAAGGACAAGAACAATTCTAAATTTTAAACAATGCACCTGATGACATTCCAACTATGACACTTTCAAGATGGTGGCACTAGGCCTTGGTCCAAAATATGCAGAAATATGGACATATATGAGACCCTTTCTAAGGGAAAAATAAATAATTAAAAAAAAAAAATTCAGCTATTATGCACTAAATTAAATGTACTTATGGATATTGTAATTACTTTCTACAAAATCTGCTAGGAAATAAAACTATAAATTCTACACACTGCAAGCTTAAGTCAAAATTTGCCAGGGGTTTGAATAATTCTGGGCTTGACTGACTGATCTATTACTTTTCTCTTGTTTTCCTGGTAGAGAAATGCTGCTGGTGGAGATGGCGGTAAAGAGAGAGGAGGAGGAGGAGGAGGGAGGAGGAAGAGAGAATACGTTCCTCAGAAACGCTCTGGAGGCTACGCTGTGCTGATCGCCCTCTACAGGGAAGCTCAGGTACTACGCACTGTTGCTTTATCATGTTTATGCTGGGCTTACACTAGGCTCAGGTACTACACACTCTGTCACGTTTGAGTTGAAATAAGTTAGAGTTAATGCCCGACGAGGTGTCTAGTTATCAGGAATTAATGGACGCCGTGGAGACGAGAACTGTCCGACGCACAACGAAGTCCATTCGTGAAAGACATTTGTGAAGAACACACCTATGGAATGTTCTCCAGCCAATCAGAATAGAGTATTCGCACATACTATGGTATAAGTCAAAATATTTCACAATCTAACCATCATCCTCTCTGTCCGTCCGTCTGTCTGTCTGTCTGTTTGTCTTCCACTGTGTGTCTCTCTCTCTGTGTCTCCCTGTCTGTCTCTCCCTGTCTGTCTCTCTCTCTCTCTCTAGATCCCTGGTAGTAAAGGCTACATGTTTAAGATGGAGCTACAGACAGAAGCTCAGCAACACTGTGACAAGTCTTTCACTACCGTAAGTCAAATACAATGAATTATACAACATTCCCAACACACACACACATGTAAATCCCTGGTATTCGTGTGTGTGTGTGTGTGTGTGTGTGTGTGTGCGTGCGTGCGTGTGTGTGTGTGTGTGTGTGTGTGTGTGTGTGTGTGTGTGTGTGTGTGTGTTGCAGCCTGATCTGGGCAGTAAGTACACGGCCTGGTCTTCAGTCAGCACGCTCGTTCAGAAAAACCTGCTGGTGAAGACACACAACCCTGCAAGGTATTCACTCACTCACTCACTCACTCACTCACTCACTCACTCACTCACTCACTCACTCACTCACTCACTCACTCACACACACACACACACACACACACATTGAAATCCCTCTATATCTCTATCTATCCCTTAGTGGAGGACAGTTTGTTCCAGGTTTTTGTTAAACGGTTTATCTGAGGTCTAAATCCTAACGTTGTTCATTTTCATATGTCTCAGGTATACTCTGACAGAAGACGGCCTGGCTTTAGCAGAGAGGCTGGAGTCAGTGGAAGGAGGGAGCAGAGAGGGAGAGAAAGAGAGAGAGGGAGAGAGAGGAGGAGAGAGAGAGGAAGACATACAGGGGGTCAGGGGTGAGAGTGAGAGAGAGGAGGAGAGGAGTGAGAGAGAGGGGGATGAACAGGAGATGGAGGAGGAGGATAAGGGTCCCGAGCTGGTGGATCTCACTGCAAGTGATGAAGACAACGGTGAAGAAGACGTCCTAACAGTGTTAAAAAGGTAAAACATTTAGTTTGTTTTCAAATGTATCTTTACTTGTATGTTGATGCTTTAGTCCAGGCTTTAACAACAAGTATATGTCACCCAGTTTTACATAGTAATTAAAGCTATAGTGCGTAACTTTTTCATATTTTTGATTGCCGGTTACATTCAAGCCATCGCCCAAACAAGTTGACACAACGTTGATTAAGTTTATCAGCTCCACAATACTCTCTCTGTATTTCTCAGTATGGCAGCGTTTACAAACTGGTGTCCCCCCCTCCCCCCCCTGACACTGGTGCAGGAGCTCAGAAAAAAATCACAAGAAATATTTCAGTTGTTGATTCTACTGCTAAGAAAAAAACCTGGACGTACAGCAGAAGGTATAAAATCCATGTGCCATCACCAAAGGCTTTACCTCATGTAGATGCTCCGACAGTGTTGTTGTAAAGACTCAGAATTCCTCATGGGGGACGACAGAAGTTATGCACTATAGCTTTAAGGTAAGAGACCAGTGTGTGTGGTGTGTGTGTGTGTACATATAGGGCTTTAAATGACTCACCTTTTCCCCTCCACAGACACCCAGACACGGCGGCCTGTGCTGCCCAGCGAGGAGAGAGGTTTACGGGATGTTTTCTTCAGACAGACCCCAGAGCTCCGAGGCTACAACCAGCAGCAAGACCACCGCAGGGTTAATGCTGCCGGGAACATATGACATCATACTGTGTGTGGACTTCATAGAGACCACTGGGTAGAAGAGGGACAGTGCAAATTAATAAAACACATGATCATAACATGGGTTAAAAATGCCAGAATTAGCATTTTTTCATCTGTAGTCCCCTGAGTACATAGTATAAATCATAGGTCCAAATGTATTTTTTTGACGTGCTGTTGTGTGTGTGTGCAGAGGCAGTAAACACTGTAAGCAGGACCTGGTCAAAGAGCTCCAGAGGAACGGGGTGAGCTACGACGTGAGGAAGCTGAATGTGGGAGACTTTCTCTGGGGTCGCTAAGGAGAGGCTAGCCCCTGTTCCAGGTAACACAGACAGACAGACAGACATACAGACAGACGGACGGACACACACACACTATAACAAAACGAGGGGTGGAAAAAAATCAAAGGCCATGAATGATGCAAAGCCATCGAGTCTGGTGAAGCCTTGTTGTCAAAAATACATTTTTTAATCCTTACGATCTGTAAACAAAGGGGGTCAATGGTAGCTAGCAACATGCCCAGGCACTTATATAGTCTTGCATTTTTTTCCAGTTCACATATAGCACAGACAGGTAGCGGATCGTGAGGAGATATTCACTGATTTTGACAAAGAGCGTTCTCCAGAATCACTGACTGCACCTTTACAATATATAACCTACTTAAACAGCCCCTTTAAAGCTGACCTGTCCTCTCCCCTGTCCTAGGTCTCATTCAAACACAAGCTTGAAGTTCTAACCCACAGTCTCTCTCTCTCTCGCACACACACACACACACACACACACACACACACACCTCTCTCTCAGGTCAGCTGCGCGCCCCCTCCGGCAGAGAGCTGGTTCTAGATTACGTCATCGAGAGGAAGAGGATGGACGACCTCTGTGGGAAGCATCATAGACGGACGCTTCAGGGAACAGAAGGTGTGTGTGTGTGTGTGTGTGTGTGTGTGCGTTTAGTGAGCCACATTCTACTAATTACAATTCATTTATATTCCATAAAATTATTCAAACAATGGCACATCCCTGTTACAGTTAAATTGACTTGAAAAAATGTCTTGTTTTTGTT
>OX442371.1:2427584-2430084 GCA_949357725.1 Hyperoplus immaculatus
CCTACAAATTAAAAGGTGCAGTCAGTGATTCTGGAGAACGCTTGTTGTCAAAATCAGTGAATATCTCCTTGCGATCCTCTACCTGTGTGTGCGCTGAAAAAAAATCTGGTTTTATTACACACTAGGCTCTGTAAACTGGTATGTAAACAAAAGGGGCCCACTGTAGTTAGAAATATACCAGTTCAGAGCCTAGGCTGTGAATTAACACTAGATTTTTTTTTAAGCGCACACACAGTACGGACAGGCAGCAAATCCTGAGGAGATATTCATTGATTTTAGACAACAAGCGTTCTCCAGAATCACTGACTCCACCTTTTCAATTGCACATGAAACTGGGAAATGAAGTAAAAAAGTAACATGACAGAAGGCAGTTTGCGGGTGGGATTTTTTTTGTCTTTTTAGTTTTAATTCTAAAATAAATATATATGGACGTAACAGGCAGTACAGATACAAACTAGGCATCCATACAGTATCACCGTAAGAATGTCATCTCGCTCCGATTTCAGCATCGAGTAAAAATCAGACCAATTCAATTGAAGGAAAAGAAAGACAAAATGTAGAAAAAGTTGATAATGTACACACAGCATGCCGGACACTCTCCAGCAATCAGGGTGAAAATATAACAGATTGTGCGATTGTTTTTTTTTTTTTTTTTTGCTTTTCTGACTTACTTGATAATTTGAGGGAATCTGGCAACGTGCACATACACACAGGGAATATCAGGAAATAGGGCTCGATCCCAATTCGCCCTACCATTTAGCCGTGCCCCTCCGAATTGTGCGTTCACGTGAAGGTATAGGGGTGAAAATGAGAAATGGGATTGGCCCTTAATCTCTAATAATAATAATAATAATAATGGATTGGATTTATATAGCGCTTTATTTCTATGTGACTCAAAGCGCTTACAGGGTTCCAGGTTCCATTCATTCACACACAGTCATACTGGTGGTGGTAAACTACCATAGTAGCCACAGCTGCCCTGGGGCAGACTGACAGAAGCGAGGCTGCCATTCAGCGCCATCGGCCCCTCCGACCACCACCTCAAACATACAGCAGTCATACACATTCACACGAGGCAAGGTGGGTGAAGTGTCTTGCCCAGGGACACAACGACCATGACACAAGTGGCCGGGCTGGGATCGAACCGCCAACCCTAGGATCATTGGCCAACCAGCTTAACCACCTGAGCCACGGTCGCCCACAAATTTCACAATTGCTACACTCAAATCCGATGTGACTTCAAAATAAAACTATTTAGAATTTTGTGGTTTTGTCGACTAGCTAAAAGATAACTTGTGTAGGGGTTTTTGAACACATTAATAGTTGATTGTTAAGCACGGACCTAAATATTATTTGTTTTCACTGTAAAACCAAATGTATGTATTTAGGTTATTTAAGTCTTAGCGATTCGGTATTAGCTATAGACTAAGATTACGAAGTGTATGAAGCAAAAAGTACATTTAAAAAGGTGCTCCGAGGAACTTTCAGTTTGTGTTCATTCTTGCACCCCCTTTGGACAAAAGCGGTAGTGTTTTTACTAAGCCAGCTGTTACATGTAATTTATGATCACCAGAGGGAAAATGAGACTGTTTCAGAAATATTTAAAAAGTTCCTTGTAGCACCTTTAAACTTAATGGCGGCACAAATTATAATAGAAGTAGTGGATTGTTTGCAATAATTTTTTTCACATGTTGTATGTCGTTAGCCTAATTGCCTTAATCATATTTACTCTACTTTTACTCTACATCTACTTTTCGTTAGCCTAATTGCCTAAATCATATTTTAAGGGTCATGGGGTAAGGTAGAGTAGAGTAAATATGATTTAGGCAATTATGCTATGAGGCTAACGATTTATAGGTCTGCCTGTAACATTCTACCCCCCCGTCCCGTCACTCTGGTCCCTAACTTGAAAACTATATTTCCAACAGAAAAAAACTAATACAAATAACTGTCTGACATGACTCATTGGATCAGGTTTACAAAGTGCCATTTCCATTTTTCAAAAGGAGAAGTCAGAATTTTTCCAGGTCCGTCTTAATACGATACTCGCAGCAGGTGCATCTTTGAATCTTTGAACATTTTAATTTATTATGGATTATGTTTTTTTTTTTCTTCCATAATTTGATTCAAAAAGTTAAACTTTCACACAGATCAAATGTAATGAATCTAAATGAAACATACTTTTCGTGAGGTTGACATTTCAGTATTATACCTTTTTTTTTGTTGACTGTTCTTTTGTAATAATTCTACTATTTTGTGACGCTGGATTTTTCTTGAAATGAATCTAGAATATCACTTTTTTGAATTACCTTTTCAATTATATTCAAATTGTTTTGAGACGCGTATGTACATTGACAAAGTTGCGGCAATCATCCCTGCTGTCTATAGTTGCTGTAAAGAGATGGCAACTATAATCTCTTGTTGTACCGTGAATCAACGGAGAGATATCACTTCAGATTCTGTATAGACTTAAGAATGATAGTTACTAATATCTTTATCA
>OX442371.1:2435084-2480084 GCA_949357725.1 Hyperoplus immaculatus
CACACACACACACACAAGAATGCATCAATACAACATAGTTAATGAAAACCTAATGTAGCAGAACTGTAAACCCTAGTATTCCACATTGTGCTCATTCCCAAACCCTCTCTTAAAAACAGTCAATGTCAAACTATCTAGCCACAGTTACAAGTGGTGTACTTCTGTATAAATTTGATTATATTTTCATCTAACCATCTCCTGATACATATCAATTATAACCTTGAGAGAATGGTCATGTGTAAAGCCACAGACACAAGCACTCAAAACATGTAAGATCTTTGTAAAGGAAATCCAACACTTTTGCCTGTGAAATTCGATACTTTTAGGGCTTATTTTCAATATATAAAATGCTTAAATGCTCATTTTTAAATGCTGTTATCCTCATATGAGTTATTTACCTCTAGTGAGCGGTCATGCCTAAAGCCCCAGACACAAGCAATCAAAAAATATAATACGTTTGTAAAGGAGGTTCAATACTTTTGTCCCTGAAATACAATGCTTTTAGAGCCATATTTTGAATATATTTAATTCAATGTTATTTTTTTAAGATTATTTTTATTAGATAGTACAGAGTTGAAATGGGGAGACAGAGAGAGAGAGAGAGAGGGGGGGATGACCTGCAGTAAAGGTCCACGGGTCGGATTTGAACCCGCGACCACTGTAACGAAGGCCGGAGCCAATATGGTACACGCTCTATCCACTACGCCACCGGAGCGCCCCCATTAAATGCTTATTTTTAATGCTGGTACCCTACATATCATTTATTTACCTCTAGTGAGCGATCGTGTCGAAAGCCCCAGACGCAGGCTGCCACGGAGACGGGCGATACGAAGAAGAGAGGCATGAAGACGAGCAGCCAGAAGTAGTTTCCCCGGGCAACGCGGTCGCACACCAACACCTCGAACATCAACAGCAAAACGTGGAGACCAACCGCTATCAGCATGGCCTTGAACTCCACACATGTCTCACCCTCAGCCCTGAAAGAGAGACAGGCAGAGAGAGAGAGACAGTTATAGAGAGATATAAACATTAGAAACACATATCTCACCCTCAGCCCTGAGAGAGAGACAGGTAGAGAGAGAGAGAGACAGACATTAGAAGGTTAATACTACAAACTCCACAAATGTCTCACCCTCAGCCCTGAAAGAGAGACAGGCAGAGAGAGAGAGAGACAGTTATAGAGAGATATAAACATTAGAAACACATATCTCACCCTCAGCCCTGAGAGAGAGACAGGCAGAGAGAGAGAGAGAGACAGACATTAGAATGTTATTACTACAAACTCCACACATGTCTCACCCTCAGCCCTGAAAGAGAGACAGGCAGAGAGAGAGAGACAGTTATAGAGAGATATAAACAATAGAAACACATGCCTCACCCTCAGCCCTGAGAGAGAGGGAAAGAGAGAGAGACAGACATTAGAAGGTTATTACTACAAACTCCACACATGTCTCACCCTCAGCCCTGAAAGAGAGACAGGCAGAGAGAGAGAGACAGTTATAGAGAGATATAAACAATAGAAACACATGCCTCACCCTCAGCCCTGAGAGAGAGGGAAAGAGAGAGAGACAGACATTAGAAGGTTATTACTACAAACTCCACACATGTCTCACCCTCAGCCCTGAAAGAGAGACAGGCAGAGAGAGAGAGACAGTTATAGAGAGATATAAACAATAGAAACAAATGTCTCACCCTCAGCCCTGAGAGAGAGAGATAGATAGGCAGAGAGAAAGAGACAGAGAGAGAGAGAGACAGTTATAGAGAGATAGAGAGAGACAGAGAGAAATAAAAGGTACTACAAACTTACACTAAGAAAAGTAAACTGGTGTGTTGCTGCTGGTACAGTTTAAAGGGCCTAGACTGTATTAACACAATTAATTTTTTTGTCCACACTGTGATAGTGAGTGAGTGGTTGAGGGTGTGTGTGTGTGTGTGTGTGTATGTCTGAGATTGAGTCAGTGTGTGTGTGTGTTACAGAGTGTGTGAGTGAGACAGACAGACAGACAGACATACACATTGAGATTGAGTGAGTGTGTGTGTGTTACAGAGTGTGTGAGTGAGACAGACAGACATACACATATTCTACCTGTACTGTGGGTTGTGAGCCCAGACCCCCGTCCCCACCGAGGCTCCTATAATGACCAGCAGCTTCCAGAGCCATATGGGCGTGAACACGGCCCAGTAACTCCACTGGATCACCCCATCCAGACGCAGGGACAGCAGGACAGAGAACAGCAGCAGGCAGGCATAGATCAGGAACTTACTGTGGGGGGGGGGGGGGGGGGGAGAGAGAGAGAGAGAGAGAGAGAGAGAGAGAAAAGTGTTTATGGGTTAAAAACTCATGTAAATAATGCTTTACTGTTGAAAAGAGGGAGAGACAGAGAGAGAGAGGGAGGGAGGGGAGAGAGACAGATAGAGACACACAGAGAGAGAGACAGAGGGAGAGAGAGAGGGGTGAAATAGCAATACATTTTTTTTAAAGGCCTTTAAAGTGAATTATAAGCATATTCTGACATATGAGTATGATATGGTGTTATAATGGGAGGGAGAGAGAGAGAGAGAGAGAGAGAGAGAGAGAGAGAGAGAGAGAGAGAGAGAGAGATTTGTTTACCGCTGTCTCCGTCATTCCTTGTGAACTTTTTCCGGTCATTCAAACTACATGAACTGAACATGTAGACCAATAATGATAACATGTCACTTAAACCTCACAACATGACCATATCAGACCATCTCATGCTACTTGTTTGTAATTTTGAGTTTCCAAAATTAGATTCCTAAAGTCTTACTGATCCTGGATTTTCGATTCGTACCACATGATGTAAAAAAAACTGGACTTATTGCCTTTCGGCGTATTTCTTCTACACACATTACACTTTATATATCGGGTCTACAACATTACTCTCTTTCTTTTACTGTCGGGACCAGTCTTCTGTACTGATAAACGCGAGGAATGGTCGTAATAACAACAAATAACTTTAAATCGCAAACTTTAAACGTTGGCTTAGCTAGCATATTAGCCCGGCCTTATTTAGCTTAATAAGTCTTATTTACACTTTGCCATCTGTAGTCATAGTTACCGTATAGTTTACCCTATATGTTAAGACGCCAGAAACACTTTTAACTTTTAAATTCACACGTCTAAAACACATTTTACGGTATGTATTGGTAAGGCAGCGCAACAACCGCTCCATGCTAAGTAGCTATAGCTCGAAGCTAACGTTACCTGGGATTGAAGTCCTGAAAGAGTCCTCTTAAATTCATGGTGTAAAATAGACCGGTTCCCTTGCCAACATTAGCTGCCCTATGTCGTCACTTTATTCACCGGCTAATATGTGTGCTAAACATGTTAATATAGGTGGTAGTTGGGCCTTTGTTTTGGTTCCGTTTCATCTCTGCTTTTTAGCTAGCAAAAGGATGTTTTGTTTTTTTCCCGTTTCCATCGGAAGTCACGTGACGGCAGACACGAAGAAAGCCGTAGTGTTTCCGGAAATCTCTTGATTATTTTTTTCAAATACAACTTTATTGAACAATAATGTTGTGGATACTTCGTTATATCAGCTTCGAACACATTTTTGTCTCATTTTTAAAAAGTTTTGTATGTTTCTGCACAAGCTCACAGTACAATGTTCAAGATATATATGTATTTTTCTAACCTTTATTTCTACAGGTAAATCCCATTGAGACCGAAGACTCTTTTGCAAGGGAGACCTGTTTCCCTTTCCCACGTTACCATTCACACACACATTCATACACCGATAGCAGCAGGCTAACTATTCTATTTTTTTTAAATGTAAGAAATGTCACAAGAAGTCTAACCCAACATATGTAAGGTATAAAAAACAGATTTATTTTTAATTTTTTTGTTTTTTCAACATCACCGCATAGGAAATCCTGCTTAAAAAAAGGGGGACACCAACATTAAAAAAATAATCATATAATAATATAAAAATATCATACAATCTGTAATTAATAATTTGACTATTTTCAGAAACACTGCTGTCGGATGATCAGGAGTTCACCTCTCTGCCGACGCTCGAGCTGCAAGAAAAGAAGAACAGAGAATTGTTAAAGTTAAAGCTGGGGGTATGTGATTTCTGATTGGTCAAAATTAACATGAGCTGTACACTTCGACCAATCAGAGTGAGGCTCCGATTCTCTGTTCTTATTGGCTGTTGGGACTGTCCATTCACTTTCGCACGACGTTGTTGGTGTAGAGCGTGTCAGGGAGGGACCATAGGGGAGGGACCAAAGAGAACAAGTGGAACGGTTGATGTATTTGGATTCGAATCTCTATCCCAACTGCCATTTTCTCCCCAAATCCTCCACCCCAGTATCAATCATTTAAATAAAAAATATGAACTGACCATCCTGTTTTATGAAGAAATTGATTTATTCTTTTTCAATTCCTGTAAAACAACTGTAGTGCGAGTATTCTCTGGAAACTTGTCACATCTAACCCACACGTGTCCCACAAACCATCACCAACTTTCAGTTCATACTTCCTGTATGAAAGATATGTTTCTATCAGACAATAAAAATGTAAAATGTTTAATTATTCTTTGTAGCAATAAAGTAAAAGTATGTTGTCATAGAAAACTAAAATAAAAATAAAAATATTTGAAGTAGTATTTGATTCAAGTTCCATGTTTTTAGTTATTCGATGAAAAATATAAAATAAAATATAAATATTAGCACAAGACCACAATACATTAAAAAGGAGTACTTCATGTATGACAGACATGTTTCTATCAGACAAAAAAGAATCATGTTTTATTATTATACTTTCTAGCAAAACCAAACAAGTTTATTGCTAAATCTATAACAAAAAAAATATTTGTTTTGATGCAAGTTCCATGTATTTAGTTATTTGATGTCGAATAAAATAAAAATCCATAATAATAATAATAATAATAATAATAATAATAATAATAATAATAATAATAATAATAATAAAAAAGTGTTTTGAGTGAAGTTTCATGTATTTATCTCCGTACCTTTGGCCCATTTCCGGTGTGTATTCACACACACGGCGGTGAGTATGACGGCGTAGAGGAGGATCAGTAGGACAGTGCACAGCAGTCTGGGGACGGACATGAACGGAGGAGGAGACAGGGCTCTGGCTGGGAAGGAAGGAGGGAAGGAACAGTTATGGTAAATGGTAAATGGACTTGACTTATATAGCGCCTTCTAGCCAATTTTCTCAGCCCCAAAGCGCTTTACATATCTTACCACATTCACCCATTCACACACACACTCATACAACGATGGCAGTAGCTGCCATGCAAGGCGCTCTCTGAACCATCGGGAGCAATTTGGGGTTCAGTGTCTTGCTCAGGGACACTTCGACATGTGGCGGGGAGACGGGGGATCGAACCTCCGACCCTGCACTCCAGAGGCGATCTCCCTACCCACTTCGCCACTGCCGCCCAGTTGATTCATTAAAGGTGCAGTCAGTGATTCTGGAGAACGCTTGCTGTCAAAATCAGTAAATATCTTCTCACGATCCTCTTATCACTCAAGTCAAAAGCTTTTGCAAGATGCAAGCAAAGGTATGGTGAGAGTCAGTCACAAAGGTTTTGTAAGGTTATTATAGTATCAAGTTGTATTTGTATGGATTGTATCAAATATAGTATAAATTGTATAGATTTGTAAAAAGGAGTATAAAGAACACAGGAAGCTAATATAATAAATATAAGTTATTGAGCTGTGGAAAAGGGGTAGGATCAAATAAGTTTAGACTTCTTCCTGCTCCTTTTCAGGCACATCAATTCAATATGTTATTTGTTTATTTTGTTTATTTTTATTTCTTTTGTGAAATCATTTGAACATATTTTTTATTGTATTTTCATGCTTTTCATTTTTCTTTTTTTGATATGTCTGAAATAAATTGAATCAAATCAAATCAAGCCTATCAGCTCCACAAAACTCTCTCTCAGTAGGGCAGCGTTTACAAACTGCCGCTGCCCTTGAAACTGATAAAGACTTACCTCATGAAGATGCACAAACAGTGTGTGAGGGCAAATGTATTTGTAACTATCGTATTGATCTGTGTTTTATATGTATATCACATCAGTTTAACACGTGTGCCTTTCCTCTAAGAATGTGCTGACAAAACAGTTGCCTAAACTATTTTAAGGTTTATTGTGGCTGACCACAATAAACCCCTGAGACCTGTTTAACCATCTGTTAGTTGACGCCCCTGTTGTAGAAGAGGGCTTTAAATACCCTGTCTGACCAAAAGATAGTTACAGTCCTGTCGGGGGCTGACCATGCAGGTTGGAACTTTACTCTGTGACTCTGTTGTTTTGTCTTATTGTATTATATAATTAAATTCTTAAATTCTTTGTGAGTTTAGTCTTCTATTACAGACATGTCGAAATATAAAATGTCCCTGACACAGTGTTGTTATAATAACTTAGAAATCCTCATGGGGGCCGAGAGCAGTTACGCACTATAACTTTAACTAAAGGTTATGATGTATACAATGTGTAAAATCATAATGCAGCCAACTTGCATTACAGAAAAAGGTCTAAGAAAGGTTAACTATCCTCATCAGCTAAGTCACGGCACCACTGCTTTGTAAAGTCAAGATTTTGAGTGACCATGTTGCAAGTGTAAACTATCAACAAGCAAGACAATGCATTGTACATCGGACTCTGAGGATTGAGGGTTCAAGTCTGTTTGTAGTTTCAAAACCTAGTTTGAAACAGTTCCATCTCCTAAAACTATCCTATGCATGAAATACATCAAGAATAGACTTTAGAAATTGCATTCAAGGGATTGTAAAAAAACAAAAGACCAAATACAGGCAGACAAATTATATTTCTAAAACTATCCCCCACACATGCACATTGCATTCAGACATTACAGAATATCATTTTCACCTCTAACCGCCAGCGAGCTCTCCAGCGACGCCCCCTTTACGGGATGTTCACAGCTGTATGGACCTTCATCAGACCGGGCCACCCTCTGTAGTGTCATCCCTCCCCAGTGTGTCCCAATGAAGACGCCATCTTTGTAATAATTAGCCGAGAAATCCGATGTCAGATTTCTGCCGTGTTCTTTTCGGAACAGACACTGGAGCGTGACGTCATCGCCTTCTGTAACCGGGAGTGACGGGCTCTGGAGGATCACAGCGTCTCTCTCAACATCTGAAAACACAAAACCAAGACTTCAGAATTGTGTTCTTAATTAAAAAGGTGCTACGAGGAACTTTTAAATATTTCTGAAACAGTCACATTTTTTCCTCTGGTTATCATAAATGACATGTAATCAGCAAACGAGACCATCAGTGCAAAGAATGCTATTTTTATATAGCTTTTTAAAATGCCTTTGCCATGGGTATACACTCACCCAGGAACTACAGCTGGCGTAGTAAAAACACTACCGCTTTTGTACTGCTTTATTCCAAAGGGGGGCGCTAGAATGAACAGAAACTGAAAGTTCCTCGGAGCACCTTTAAAATGTCTATTGTAATCTTGACATTTTGTGTTAGTCAGTATCGCCCACAAATATCTTTATTAGGGTCACGTATTATGCTGTTTTTCAGGTTCAATTCCATTAAAGGTGGAGTCAGCGATCATGGAGAATGCTTGTTGTCAAAATTTTTTTTTGCCAAATTCAGTTAATATCTCTCCATGTTCTGCTACATGTCTATGTGTGCTCTGAAACAAAACTTGTTAATACACAGCCTAGACTCTGTAAACCGTTAGACCTATGTAAACAAAGGGAATACAAGGGTGGCCCACCCACACAGTAGCTAGAAACATGCCTGTTTACAGAGCCAAGGCTGTGTATGAACAGTGGATTTCATTTAGCGCACACAGAATAGCCTACGGACAGGTAGCAGATCATTAGAATGTATTCACAGATTTTGACAACAAGCATTCTTCAGAATCACTGACTCCAGCATTGAAATACTAGTTAAATGATACTTCCCAACACTGAATATATAAGTAAAAAAATGTGTTGTTACCAGTCACTGTGATGTTGATTGCGTTGCTGCATTCTCCGCGCTCCGACTGGCACCAGTAAACTCCAGAGTCCAGCGGATAGATATTATCTATAGTGCACGTGGACCCGCGACTCATTCCCCAACCGGAGCTGCTCGGATCGGCGGTTTGATACGACGTGTTTCTACTGAAAATCCAACCGCTAGAGTTCCCCACCACAGCACAGGACAGGTCGACTCTTTCATACCAGAAGAACTGAGATCTGTCGGGATGGATGGTTAGTGTGGCCGAAACTGAAATATACAAAAGGAATGGGGAAGAATTTGTGTTGTATGTGATTGTGAGGCTAAAATGTGTCTGGATTTGACTGTAAGTTGTTTAGAAATGTGATTTTTCTTCTTATAGTCAAATTCTTTATGAGGAATAACCCCTCGAAAGGAATCCATCTCGTTTTCAAGGGGGTACTTAAGAGCAGAAAAGTACAACAACAACACATTTAGAACATATTACTTAACATATATAAGGGGCAATTATTTTTATTAAATTAAAATAAAGCAACAAAACAAACAACAAACCTGCTGTTGCTTTAAGCATCAGACTGTGGGACAGGACCTTCTTTTTTAAATAACTTTCAGATGTCCCCTTTATGAAATCATTATATAAATTTCACGGATATCTTTATTATCTTTGAGTGGCAATTTGTTGTGAAAAAGTCGACAATAAAAAAAGACGATGTACCAATCCAAATATATGACTACTCGTAGTACAGATTTTGGCCGGTGGTTAATTGACCATCTTAATGCTTAAAATATGAATACATTGTTGTCAGTTATTGTTGGTATGTTGGAACAAAGTGGTTACTGGTTAGGGACAGAGCAAATGAAACTCGAAAAATCAGGAAGTGAGCAATAGCAGTAATAGTCTGAGAACCAGTATTTTGTAATAACAATTACACCAACAGAATAATGGAGGAGGAGGAAAGTATATATATAGTAGTAATATATGATTTTTAACAAATAATAAAATAATAATAATGTTTTTCAGACATTTTCAAATCCACAACAACAAACTATGTTGGACGGAGTCAAAATCTGAAATCTCAACTGGAATTTAAATTATATTTTTAAATAAATTATTTACAAAACAGCTTAATGCAGGATGAAACAGCAAGTAGAACACAAAACTGTTAAAAAAAAAGTTAAATTTCTCACGGAGTATTTGGCAGAATGAGGCGATCTCCATCCTGTCTTGATTGTCGTCCGTATAGTCTTTTCTCGGAAATTCAGTTGGCAGCCCACATCCTGACTGCTAAAGGAAATCACCTTAAACTAAAAACTGCAGAAGTGAAGCTATGTTGAACCTGTGTGGTGAAAAGCAAAAATGTCTTGTCTAAAACGCTACTTTCATGTAGGCCTAGCAGCAAAGTAGTTTAAGACATTAAGAACAACGCTTTAGCCAAAATGAAACCCACTCTTTTCACACCTACACAAATTCAGCTCTATGCTAGGTAGAGACAGGAAAAGCAAGTAGCCTAATCAAAAACAATGAAACTACCTCACAAACCACAAGCCACAAACCTGAAGTCAGAAAGGGTCTATATATGATCACAACATCAGTTCATTTTAAAGCGTCCCCTGTTAACCTTTTCCGCCACAAGGGGGAAGAAAAACACCAACACAAGCGAACTAACAGATAAGAGCGGGTAGGACCATGCTATCTACGGGTAGGACCAGAAACGTTTTTAACTTCTTCCTATCCCTTTTGAACATGAATTATATTATTTGAGTTGTGTATTATGTATTAGTTACTTAGGATCCCGAGGTTCCCATTCGTTTGTTTTTAATTTTTTTATTTCCTTTTTTCTACAGCTCATTAGTTTTATTTTGTTTGTATTAAAAATAAAAAATAAATTTAAAAAGTAGGCTTGATACATGTAGCTTGCTCATTGGCAAACACTGCGGAGACCAGTGAGCTACCTAAGAATGTTCTAACACACTGTCCGTTTGTATTTCTAATATTTAAAAGGTGCTCCGACGAACCTTCAATTTGTGTTAAGTCTTGCAACACCTCTGGATAAAAGCGGTGGTGTTTTTACAACGCCAGCTGTAGTTCCTGGGTGAGTGGACCCATGACAAAGGCATTAAGAAAAACTGTATTAAAATAGCATTCTTTGCACTGATGGTCTCGTTAGCTGTTACATGACATTTATGATCATCAGAGGCTGAATGAGACTGTTTCAGAAATATTTAAAAGTTCCTCGTAGCACCTTTTAGAAAGGGGACATTTGAAAGAGGGATTATAACAACTGTGTTCTATTGATCAGCCTTTTAGTTGAACTGTGCGACTGTGAACTGACTTATTTTTCGTGTTGCTGCCAGGGTTCCAGAATGCATTAGATGTGACTGTATAATATATAAACGTGCAGCTGTTTGTAGTGCAAAGTGGTAACATTTTATTCTCTTGACGATTGACATAATGACACAATTTAAAATGACTGTAAGAAAGTTTTCCCTGTAGACAAACCCACCATTTAAAAACATGTAAGATATGTTCAAGTACAGCACAGAACGGACATCATATTTACAACAAACACTGAATAACATGGATTTCACATTACGCCGCTAGTGTACCACATGATTGAATGCCATAAAGGGAACAGCAAAAAATACTTGAATTGAAAACCTGAATTCATGTAATCAGTACTGTAATATATACAGCCCCAAAAAAAAATTAAGAGACCAGTCTGGATTTTTCTTCAATCTTCATCTCTACATTACTTATTAAAAATGCTCTTAATGACTAAACAATGTATTGGAATTTGGTAGAAATGTTGTCAGTAGTTTACGTTATAAAACCAAAATGTTCATTCTACTCAAACATATGCCTATAAATAGTAAAACGAGAGACACTGAATATTTGGAGCGGTGTCTTAATTTTTTCCAGAGCTGTATCTTAAAAAAAGCTTGTAAATAAACAATAAATCATTTAGTGAGGCATAGGGCAACCATAGGGCATAGGCAGAAGCTCCCACAACTGAGCAAATGGACTTAGTGATCTCCACTTGTGATGTTCAAAGGCAATAGGAAAAGTCTTTCTCATCTGCAGAATAACTTAATTAGCGCCAGCTGCATAGTCCCGAAGGTTAAACATTTTTATATAGAAAAACACTCTTATGTTCCAACCTTCTTAACACTATCAAACCTTTACACAATGCTATCTGAGGCTATATGGATTGTGCAATAGTTTCATGGTGTTTTACCAAGGTATGTGCAAAATAAAACAAATATACTGTAACTTTCAATGCCTTTATGCAGCCTTTGAGTCCAAGACTATTTCCCTAAGGGAACGATTAAGTATATAGTACCATATTGTACCGCATCATATCATACCATATTGTAAAAAAAAAGAAAAAAAGCTGACAAACCAAACCCCCACCTTAAGGCCTTTGCACACAGAAGTGATGCAAACGCTTTAATTCTGTCATCCAATTGTCATCTTCTCATGGCAGCAGCTGCTCTGTATCTTCAGTTAATTTTTCCAGAACACTGAAGCGGTTACTAGACGGGGTTGAAACGGTGTATCTACGCTGAGGCTTTGCACTGGGACGAGGATGAGGCAGAGACATGCTCTTGGAGCGGACGATAGGCCCTTCCTCTGCTGTGGGAGAGGTGGGCAATACATCACTGTTATCAATCGAATGGTAACGATGTTTTCTTTGGGTCAGGGCGCTCGAGGGTGGGGTTTGTATTGAGACGACAGGTTTTGAATCTTTAGTCTCTGGTGATTTTTTGGATTTGTTGCTGTTGGTTGAAGTGGAGGGGTTTGGACTGTCTTGGTTTGGAAGCTCTCCATGCCGGCTCACAGCAGGACTCTGCTCAGGTCTGAGGCGATTTAGTTCGTCAGTGATTTGGCGGAAGAATTCTTCCTCGTCAGGACGGTCCAACTTAAGTTCATTCAATTTTCTCAGCTGCTCAGTGATGACATCTTTGATGTCTTCAGCCTCGTCTCTCGGGCAGTAAGGATCTGTAATCCCAATTATTGTACTTGCGTCTGATGATTTCCTGGATAATAATTTACATCTCCCTGTGTGAACACAAACAATATGTTCTGTTAGCACTGGTTTCATTTCAGTTTAAGATATATAAAATATTTTTTAATTAAATGCTGTACTAATCTACCTATGCTGCCATTTGCTATTAAACTCCTGTGTCAGCTTCACATTAAAAGCTTATTTGCTGCTTTTATTCTGTTGTACTGTTGCTGGTGTTAGCAGTTAGCAGCATTAGCCCGGCAAGTAGCCACTACGTCACCAAGCTTCTAGGACTTCATGTGAACAACTTCACAGTACCAACTTCAGTGTGAACATGCAGCATATTATGTTGACAAATGGACAATGATAATGACTTTCCTCTGCATTAAGTTTATCAGCGGGCTGCACTGTGTCCCACTGCTATGATATCACTATAGTTACATAGCTGCTATGGCCGTTCTCTGACCCATAGCACTCAGCACTGTATGGCATTAACCCCGCCCTATCAAGTAAGGGTGCAGGCAGCTGTTCAACAGAATTTTAAAAGATGCAATAATCACAAATACTCTACACATGTGTGTCTTAGGAGGTATTTGGCTAAATAAGCTAGTGATGCATTTGTGGATTTAACAGCTGCATAAAAAAAGCAAGTTTCCATCTTTACAAAAAGAGTCGTGACTTACCAGGCTTGTACCATTTCACATATATGAGGACTGCAACAAGTCCACTTATAATTGCGGATTCTAGAGCAGCTATACTGATGGATGTGGTGCAGCATCCCAAGCAGTTTGCTGAAATAAGGAGAAGAACATTAATAATGGATAGGATTTATATGGCGCTTTATTCTTAAAGGGACACTGTGTAATATGACATCATCAAAAAAGTTCTACAAAGTTCTAGAATGCAACGCTCCCTGGGTAACCCCAACCCTTTAGAATAATAACAGAAGCTACAGTGGCCTTCAAGGACAAGAACAATTCTACATTCTAAACAATGCACCTGATGACATTCCAAAAACATGGATTCCTCCATAAGACTTGCCTGCTCAATGTACAAAATGTAATATTAATATTTGTAATTCTCCGCTCAGTAGGGTAATTCAGATTTTTGGCAGGGGTGATTTTACACCAATGAGGACATATTTATGAATGAGGATATTGATTTTAGCTAATACATTACTTAAAATTTTACACAGTGTCCCTTTAAGGACTCAAAGCGCTTCCAGGGTTCCATTAGAAAATATGTAAGTTGAGGGTAAACGGGTAATGCAGTTGTTTCAAGAGGAATGTTACAAACTTTTGTACCTGGTATGCAAGTCTTTGTGACCCTCGTCTGGTTAGTCTCAACCTGGTGAACTTTGCAGGTGACGCTGCGATGAAAAGACACAAGTTTAAGATTTAAACAGGTCAGACGCCATAACCCTCCTGTGCATATCGATCTCTTGTAGGACATAAGTGGGTATAACCCCTTTTCCACCAACGCAAACTAAGCCCTGTACTTTCCCACGGCCTAGAGAGTCAAATCATGACGTCACAGTATAAGTCTGTGTACGTAGTTGCTCTCCCGGCTAACGCTGGCACTAGCTTTAAGCACAACAACAACAACAACCGCTGCAGATACGTTGTGTGTTGCCTCTGGATTTACTCTGTTAGCCAAATATGACTTATCCAGTATTTACGCTGCTCGTTGTGATAGCTGCAGTCGGGCTTATGTTTTGATTATGTCTTGTAACGCTGTTTTTAAATATGGCGGTCAAATTTTTAGTTAGTCTGGTTGGTCACGATCATCTGCCCATAACGTAAGTGGTTCCCAGTTCAAGACCAGCAAAAAGCTTGAGCCTCTGGTACCAGTTTGTCTGGCCGGGAACCAGTTCTCTTGTGGTGGAAAAGCAAATAACGGGTCCCTGATGAGGGGTACCAGTTCCGAATCCGGCCCTGAAACTGCCTCAGTGGAAACGGGTATATTAAACTGTGACTGGACCTGTTGGTGGCAGTCTGCAGAGTCACTCTCCTTGTGACGTTGACACACCCGGTGGAGTCTTGATCTCTACTTGGGTTTTGAGCTTTGAGGACGTTTCCCTGATCATCAAGAAATGTAATCTCAGGCTCCGGGAACCAGCAGTTTGCTTCACACTGCAGAGTCACTCCACCATCCGCAGAGGGAACGACTGAGAGTTTTGGCTCAGAAACTGCACCTATGAAAACAAGACATTTAAACTATAAAAAAAAACTTTCTAAAAATTGCGTAAGAGAGTAGTAAATCAGTCAAAGAGGTTGTATTGTTATTAAAGGGGGCCGTATGAAGGGGGCTGTAGCTCAGTGGGTAGGGTGGTCGACTGCAGGGGTCGGTGGTTGGATCCCCCGTCTCCCCGCCACATGTCCAAGTGTCCCTGGGCAAAGAGACACTGAACCCCACATTGCTCCCGATAGTTAGCTTGCGTGGTAGCTGCTGCTGCTATCGGTGTATGAATGTGTGCTCCAGTTGTAAGTCGCTTTGGATAAAAGCATCTGCTTAATGACATGTAATGTAATGTAATACATGAACAATATGAATCATGGTTGTGTTATACAGTATGAACAAGGGGGCAAAGGGAAGGAGGACCCTACATAGACCTTTCTGAGAGAAAGCTGAAAATGCATGGGGGACAATAATGTAGCCTTTTTATATGAATATATTTGATCGTACATACCCACAATGAGTTCAACTTCCGCTTCCTTCTCATCAACTCCCTTCCATATCGTCTTGCAAATGAATACTCCTTTATCTGACAGCCCCACGTTGGAAATCCTCAGAGAGATGTTCCCTTCTACTGGTTTCTTCATGACAAGGCTTGTCCTGTTCTTGAAGTAAGGATCTTTGTCCTGGTGGCTCTCACGTTGGTCCCGATACACTAAGGCAATATGGTCATCCTTGGACCACTCCACTGTTAGGAGGTCTTTCAGGTTATCGGTTTGGCAGGGTAGGACGGCTGTTTCGCCAACAGAGGCATAGATTGGATTACCAGAGGCTTCTCCTAGAATAAAAAAATCCACAAGGCTTAGAATTTGAAAAGCAGTGTAACCCCTCGTTATACCTTTGATGATCGCCTTAAAGCTATAGTGCGTCATTTTTGTTGTCCCAATGACTAATTCTGAGTATTTACAACAACACTGTTGGCGCATCTACATGAGGTAAGGCCTTCAATGATCATACATAGCTTTTATATGTTCTGCTGTATGACCAGGTTTTTTCTAAGCAACTAGGGTCACCAGTTTGTAAATGCTGCCATACTGAGAAATACAGAGAGTTTTGTGGAGCTGATAGGCTTAATTAACTTTGTGTCAACTCGTTTGACTATGGCTTGAATGTAACCATCATTCATTTATATGAAAAAGTTACGCTTTAAAATGACAACCAAATGAGTAGGCTATAGGCCTACTACACATTGCATTGCATTCAGTAAACAGTCATGTTGTGCTTATTAGGAGCATGTAACATATTGTCCACCAATGTATGCTAAACTTGCTCCATGTATCAGCATCAGTACAACAACACTATAACTATATCCTCAAAACGATTAGATTATCAGATGACAGAAACAGAATTTGGAGAGGGGTGCTTGCTTACAGTGTGAAGACTGAACCACATAAGGGCCTACACAGTAATCCATACCTGGAGAACTACCCTTAGAGTAGTCAGTCTTTTAACTATTTTGTAGGCTACTACACGACTTGTGACAATCAACTGGGTTTAATATATCGTGGGTGTTCCACGTCATAGTCTACCACACGCACATCGGCCGAAATTTGGAAAATCTTGTCACAAACGTCCATTTCACTTATTCCCCCTCCATATCGTTTTTAACCAATCGCGACTAGCTGACTTTCCCCAACTTTTCAGAAGAGGTCTATCCGCTACACTTCAATAAACAATACCTGCATGTCTAATGTGGCGACGCAAACTAAACACAACATCGGCGCTGTTGTGATTCGGTGGTAGGTACGAGGCCGCAGGCCGAACCACAGCAGCGCTGATATAGAGCGACAACATGCTCCCTCTCATGTGATATTGCTTAAATAAACACAAAAGTAGCCGATAGATGGAAAGATATCACAAACCTTCATCCAGATTTGCGCAACAGAAGAACAGGGCGGCGACAAATAAGAAAGGTCGGCGAGCCATGGTAGAAACAACTAAATCAACAAAATCAAAGTGTAAAACTACTACCAGATAAAGTTGCTTAATTAATTAAGTATCTGAATTTAGAAAATGGGTTCCATGTTTCATGTACAGAGAACAGACCGAGACTGACTGACCGGCAGACTAGTCACGTGCACTTTCGAAAAAAAATCATAAAAAATATTTTACTTTCGTTATTGAAGTGGTGATGTGTTCAATAACACTGGGAAACTACAAACTGTTCTGTAACTGCTAAAGAAGAAGGTTAATACAAATATATTTAACAGTTGAAACGTAACACTTGTCATTCCATTACTATCAGATGAAAGATGGATAAATGACGTCAGATTGAGTGCGTAGAGGGAGATCAGCACCATAGACAGCTCCAACTAGTTTTTCCAAAAAAGAGCAATTTTTGGTTTAAGTTTATCGGACACATTTTTAGCCCTTTTAACATATTAGCAAAGCAGATATCAAGGAGGGAAACTTAGAAAACACACTCGTAAAAAAATTATATAGCCTGCTTATTTATAGAATAAAACACGAAACCTCCAACTTCCTGCTTATGAGCAGCAAGTCGGTGGATCATAAAAATCTATTTAATTATGAAAATAAAATGCAAGATTAAACATCATAAGTGGATGTGAAGTGTTCCTCAAATAAAGTGGATAATAAATATATTAAACTAATTCACCTCTGCTGGAGTTCAAAGACAGTGACTTAATTAAGAGCCTCACAGATACACAATGATTGGTGAGAAGGTTGTTTTAACAGTAAGTAAATATGACTGATAGAAATAGCGCCTCCTTATATTGATGCTGGACAACAACAAAACGCCATAACTCCAATTATTAAACTGATGCACTCATGAAATCTAGTGGCTGACGTCTGGTACTGTATGTAGGTTAACGAGGCCTACAGCAAAACATATTGCAGATATTGTACGTTACTCCCTAAACGTCATAGTTAGAAGGATTATGTGGTTTTGGCTTACAGGGGCTTTTTTAAGTCACTCTTTTCACAGCAACACAAGCCTGAAGTCTGGTCTATAGCCTAGTCAGCTCATAAAACCACAATGCTACTATATGAGTGTGATATGAGTCTTCTCATCGAACTCTCAGCAAAAAATTTGAATATGTTAAACTACTCATTTCAAAAGTGGAAACGTGACTGACTCTTTGCCCTTACAATCACCATTTTTTTCCATCTTTTTGATGAATCATCTGTGGTTCAAAAGTCAGTTGAATGCACTTGTTGAAAATCTATGCCAAAGAAATGTATTAATGATAAGATATTTAATTTACTCCTTCACAGCTTCTTTTTTTTTAAATGCAAAAGTTCAAAGGGAAGAACTCGTACATCTCTTCTCAACCCCGCCTGGAGATCGCACATTCTTTGTTTAACATTTACCTTTAGTCTGAACAATGTCCTTAGAAAGTATTAGGTGTGACTGTATAATATACAACCATTCAACTGTTTGTAGTGCAAAGTGGTAACATTTTATTTTCTTGAACATTCACATAATGACACAATTTGAAATGCTTGTAAAAAAGTTATCCCCATAGAAAAACCCACCCTCTAAAAACATGTAGGATATGTTCAAGTACAGCACAGAACGGACATCATATTTACAAGAAATGCTTAATATCATGTATCCACATGACTGAATGTCATAAAGAGAACAGCATAAAAGTATATCATATCGTATCATATCACATATCAACGTTGCTTCAGGAAATATTGTTTTTAAATGAACAAAAAAGAAAAACAGCTAAATTCTGTCGCAAAGACTTTCCGATACAATATACTTCATGATACAATATACGATATATCACGATATAGATAAGAGATATACTCTTGAAAATAAGGGGCGCGTCACTCCTAATTTTAGGACTCAAAAACTAGCTCCTAAAGCTAAGAAAAGGTAGAAGTCCTCGAGAGGAATATTTATTTTGAATAATCTATTTTTGCACATGACCTAAGAAAATGGTGTCGGTAAAATACTGAATACTGAAAGTTTACGGTAGGTGGCAAGTTTATATTTCCTATCCTACCTAATAAATAAGCCTACACACGTGGGTCTGAGTGTATACTTAAGGTGAAGCGTCGCTGCATCACAGGTCCACTACTGATGTCAAGTCTCTCTCCTTTTCCTTTTGGATTCTGTCTATCAATTTCGGCGGCTGTTGTTTCTAAATACTGGAGTTTTGAGTTTGTCATTGTCTGACTAATGCACTGAACGTACTTTGTTTGATAAAAATACAGTGAGAGCGCAAGGCTTGCGGCTCTTCAATTAGGATATTTGATCAAACTCAAATCATTAAAAATTAATTTTTAATGATCCCCATATCGCATTCTCATGACAGTAGCTGTTTTGAATCTTCAGTTAATTTTTCCAGAACACTGAAGCGGTTATTAGACGGGGCGGAAACTGTGTATCTACAGTACCAGTCAAAAAAACCATTCCAGGTGACTACCTCATGAAGCTGCTTGAGGGAATACATAGAGTGTACAAAGTTTTCATCAAAGCCAAACATGGAAACTTTGAAAAATGTAAAATATAAATCATTCTGGTTTGTTTAACACTTTTGTTTACTACATACTTCCATAGGTGTTCCTTCATAGTCTGGATGTATTCAATATTAATCTACAATGTAGAGAAAAAAGGAAAACCATTGAATGAGAAGGTGTGTCCAACCTTTTGACTGGTACTGTACGTTGAGGCTTGGCACTGGGACGAGGATGAGGCGCAGACAGGCTCATGAAGTGGCCCTACTCTTGCTGCTTTTTTTTCTCTGGATCAGGGAGCTTGAATGTTGAGTTTGTTTGTTTGAATCGTTGTTCTGGGGTAAGTGGTTTGATTTGGGAGGACTACTGTTGGTTGAAGTGGAGGGGTTTGGACTGTCTTGGTTTGGAAGCTCTCCATGCCGGCTCACAGCAGGACTCTGCTCAGGTCTGAGGTGATTTAGTTCGTCAGTGATTTGGCGGAAGAATTCTTCTTTGTCAGGACGGTCCAACTTAAGTTCATTCAATTGTCTCAGCTGCTCAGTGATGACATCTTTGATGCCCTCAGCTTGGTCTTTCAGGCACTAAGGATCTGATTATTTTGGAGGCTAATTTACATCTCCCTGTTGTGTGAACAGAAAAATATGTTTGATTAGCATTGGTTTCATTTCAGTTAAAGATTAATAAAATAATGTTTCATTACATGCTGTACTAATTGAACAATGCTGCAATTTTTGTTGTGTCAGCATTGTTCGAACAGAACAATATATGAAACTAGGAAAAAATGGCGTGATCAGAAAACCAACAGTCAAAGGTTGGTGCTTCAATTAAATCTGTCTGATGATTCCTGTTTAGCTCTCTAAAAGCAGAGAAGTCAGCAAGTGACTCTGAGGGTTTCACTTGCGCTTTTATTACATTTTAAAACTGTGATTTGACTTGATATGCATCCTGTCTTTGGCAGACTCAAGTGGTGAACATACACTGGTCCTTTACTCTTCAAACAAACTTATTCCCAATTGAATTTCAAAAGATGCAATGAGTAAGGGATAAAGTTTACGGGTCACCCTCAAATTTAAAAAAAGACAAGGTGCCGATGTGAAAGTTTTTATATCTAGAGAGTTACCCGTTTGCTTTTTGGCTAAAGAAGCTGGCGATGAGTTTGTGGATATAACAGCTGAATATGTAAAAACAAGTTTCCATCTTCACAAAAAAAGTGACTCACTTACCAGAGTTGCGACATAGACGTATTAATGCAACTAATCCGATTATAATTATAATTGCGGCTGCTACAAGAGCTATAACCACAGGACCGCAGGACTTCAGGCAATTTGCTGAAATGATAAATACACAAGAAAATACATTAAATTTAAATAATTGTGAATATATCCTCATGATCCGCTACGTGTCCTTAGGGTGTGTGCACTGAAAAAGAATCTGGTGTATATACAGCCTAGGCTAGTAAAAGGGTATGTAAACAAAGGGGGCCACCGTAGCTAGCAACATGCCTGTTCACAGATATTAAGAAAAAGTGATCTTGACAACAAGCAATCCAGTATCGCTGACTTACTCACTCCACCTTTAATACTTACCAGATAAGAATTGTATAAGTATGTGGATGAAATGTGATACATTTCAAATATGTTATTATTTTTGCCAGAACCTGTTCAGAATAATCTCGGGAGGCTTTTCAACTACACCTAAACATTATTGAATTAGATCAAAATATTTCAACAGTGTCAGAACATACCCTTTGTTTAGTTTACATGCCTGTTTACAGAGCCTAGGCTGTGTAATAACACTGGAATTTTGCAGCACACACACAGTAAGTACAGGTAGCAGATTGTGAGGGAATGTTCACTGATTTTGACAACAAGCATTCTCTAGAATCTCTGACTCCACCTTTAATGTGATCTTGGGTAATGTAGTTGATTCAGACAGATTATTTAAGCTCCAATGTACCTGGTATGTAAATCTGTAAATCTTTGAGTCTCGTCAGGTTTGTCTCAAACTGGTGAACTTTGCAGATGACGCTGTGATGAAAAGACACAAGTTTAAGTTCAAACAGTACATTAGCCAGACATACACGGCTATTTACGTAACAGTATCTTTTACGGTGCGGTTTGGTCTTTTGTCCACATGCAAACATCACAACTGGACCCTAAAACCAGAGGAAAACAGAGCAGGGAAAAATGATTTTTTTTAATATATCCGCCTGTGGACATGGTCTTAGTATTAAACTGAAACTGGACCTGTTTGTAGCAGTCGGCAGAGTCACTCTCCTTGTGCCATGGAAACACCCCCTGGAACCCTCAACCATCATTGGCCCTTGATTGTTGAGGTTGTTTCCCTGACAATCAATAAATGATATATAAGGCTTCTGGAACCAGCAGTTTGCTTCACACTGCAGAGTCAGTTCACCATCCACAGCGGAGACTACTGAGAGTTTTGGCTCAGAAATTGCACCTATGAAAACACAAAACAAGACCTTTGAACTTTACATCCAACAACAGTGTCATTAAGTAGTACATGATGGTTGTGTTATACAGTATAAACAATACCTCAATTAGAAATGCATGGGAGACAATAATCTAGCATATCTTGAATATATTTGATTGTACATACCCACAACTAGTTCCACCTGAACAACTTTCACCACTCTCTTCAAAATTGTCTTGCAAATGAATGTTCCGTTATCTGACAGCTGCACATTGGAAATCCTCAGGGAGATGTTTCCTTTCCTCAGTTCGTTCATGAAGAGGTGTGTCCTGAACTCGAAGTCAGGATGCTTGTCCTGGAAGCTCTCACGTCCGTCCCGATACAATAAGGGATATTTGTCTTTGACTTTATCCTTATCTTTGGACCACTCCACTGTTAAGAGGTCGTGCCAGGGCAGTGTGGTTTGGCAGGGCAGGACGGCTGTTTCGCCAACAGAGGCAAAGATCTTCCTCTGTTTACCAGAGGCTTCTCCTGGAAAAAAACCCACAGGGGTTAGAGTTAGGGGATGCCGATAAAATATCATATATATTATGTCTGTTAAATAAAAATTTAAAAATAAAACACACTTCATGCAAAACACCACACACATTTGTCTTCGAGCTTGCATTGTTTGCTTATAAAGTCAGTTTGTGGTTTCGGCAGCTGAGGTGCCAATGGGTGTAAGAGTTATCATAAGGAGAATAGTTATATCCTAAATATTTCACTATTTGCTTTTTGTAACCAAAGTGGAAAATCTAATTATATATATTTGTTTTACAAATCCCACATAGGCTAATACGGAAAAATGTGTAACAGGTCTATGCGGAAATGTCCCCAATGTATGCTAAACTTGCTCGATTTATTAGCATCAGCCCTACTACTATATCCTAACAATGATTTGATTCTCTGATGACAGAAACGGGGTGGGGGGGGGGGATGCTCGGCATCGGCTGCCACTGACGCTTGTGTGACGAACCACATAAAGAACTGAACCTAATCAGCGTTTGAACGATTGGGAATGGTGACACGACTGTTGTCAAATCAACAGGTTTTAAAGTGTCCCGTGTGTCCCACGTCATAGTCTACCACACGTGCGCACGTAGGCCGACATTTAAAATCTTGCATCATTCTGTAGGCTACTTCCATTTGAATTCCCCGTCTATATTCATTTGAAACAAACGCAACACGCTGACTTTCCCCAACTTGACAGAAGACGAGGTCTATCCGCTACACTTCTCTGACAATACCTACATGTCTTATGTGGCGACGCAAACTCAACACACAAGTATAGAAACACAAGTATAGATAGAAAGATACAAACCTTCACCCAGACTTGCGCAACAGGAGAACAGGGCGGCGGCGAACAGCAACAGCCGGCGAGCCATGGCAGAAAAAAACTAACTAAATAAACTAAATCGAAAAAGTAAAACTATTGATCTATTACCAGATAAAGTTGCTAAATTAATTGAGTATCCTATATGAATTTACTAAAGTGGATCCATGGTTCCTGTACACAGGGCAGACCGAGACTGACTGACTGACCGGCTTTCGAAAAAAAATAAAAAGTTTTTACTTTCGTTTTTGCCTCAGGTCAGGTGATACGTTCAACAAAACCGGGAAACAACAAACTGTTCTGTGTTCTGTTAATACAAATATATTTAACAGTTGAAACGTAACACTTGTCATTCCTTTACTATCAGATGAAAGATGGATAAATGACGTCAGATTGAGTGCGTAGAGGGAGGTCAGCACCATAGACCGCTCCAACTAGTTTTTCCAAAAAAGAGCTATTTTTGGGTTTAAGTTTATCGGACACATTTTCAGCCCTTTTAACATATTAGCAAATATTCTACTTCCAACTTCCTGCTTATGAGCAATATTTGTGAATCAAGTACATTACCTTTGATGGGCCTGGGTGGATCATACAAATCAATTTACCTATGAAAATAAAATGCAAGGTTAAACATCATAAGTGGACTCAATGTTAAAAAAGACCAAAAAAAATAAAATATCTTACAATAAAACTCACTGTGGCTGTGAAGTGTCCCTTAAATAAAGTGGATAATAAATATATTAAACTAATTCACCTCTGCTGGAGTTCAAAGACAGTGACTTAATTAAGAGCCTCACAGATACACAGTGATTGGGGAGAAGGTTGTTTTAACAGTAAGTAAATATGACTGATAGAAATAGCGCCTCCTTATCACATAGCAAGATATTGATGGTGGACAACAAAACGCCATAACTCCAATTATTAAACTGATGCACTCATGACATCTAGTGGCTGAAGTCTGGTACTGTATGTAGGTTAACGGGGCCTACCGCCAAATAATGAACCAAAACATATTGCAGATATTGTACATTACTCCCTAAACGTCACAGTTAGAAGGATTATGTGGTTTTGGTTTACAGGGTTTTTTTTAAGTCACTCCTTTCACACCACCAACACAAGCCTGAAGTCTGGTCTATAGCCTAGTCAGCTCATAAAACCACAATGCTACTGTATAAGTGTGATATTAGAGTTCTCATCGAACTCTCAGCAAAACATTTGAATATGTTAAACTACTCATTTCAAAAGTGGAAACGTGACTGACTCTTTGCCCTTAAAATCACCATTTTTTTTCCATCTTTGTGACGATTCATCTCTTGTTCAAAAGTCAGTGGAATGCACTTGTTGTAAATCTATGCCAAAGAAATGAAAATATATTTTTTTTAAATACAAAAGTTCAAAGGGAAGAACTCGTACATCTCTTCTCAACCCCGCCTGGAGATCGCACATTCTTTGTTTAACATTTACCTATAGTCTGAACAATGTCCTTAGAAACCTTTTATGAAGAGTACGCCAAGTTGGCTGTTTATTTTATTTAGTTTTTTGTTTGAAAAAAAAAACATCTAAAAATAAAGTATTTAAAATATTTAAAAAATTCCCCCCATGCTTATTTTTTGTAATGTTTTGCTCTAAATCTAGTTTGAACAACTTAATAATATTAATTTGGTTGTCACTCACAAGTATTATGCAGCCTTTTAGTTGAACTGTGCGACTTACTTCTAGTGTTGCTGCCAGGGTTTGGTAGAAAGTATTAGGTGTGACTGTATAATACACAAACGTGCAGCTGTTTGTAGTGCAAAGTGGTAACATTTTATTCTCTTGACCATTGACATAATGACACAATTTAAAATGATTGTAAGAAAGTTTTCCCTGTAGACAAACCCACCCTTTAAAAACATGTAAGATATGTTCAAGTACAGCACAGAACGGACATCATATTTACAAATACTAAACAACAAAAATTCACATTAAGCCGCTAGTGTGAAAAAACGACTTTCAGGTTTTTAAGACTAAAAACCTAATAGTATTATAGTACTCACTGGCCACTTTATCAAGTACACTTGTTCAATTGCTTATAAAACCAAAAAGTTAATCTTCCAATCACATGGCAGCAACTCAATGCATTTAGGCATGTAGACGTGGTCAAGACAACATGATGAAGTTCAAACCGAGCATCAGAATGAAAAAGAAAGGGCGTTTAAAACAAGCTTGTAAACAAACAATGAATCATCTAGATCATAGGGCAATTATTGCATAGACAGAAGCTCCCACAATTGAGCGATTGGACTTGGAGATCTTCACTTTGTTCGAAGGCAATAGGAAAAGTCTCTCAGGAAAAGAAATGTGTGACTTTTTGTTTTTGCACCTGCAGAATAACTTAGTTAGCACCCGCTGCATAGTCCCGAAAGGTTAAACATTTTTTATCCCGGCTGAGTCGTTCACCTCAGATTTCAGCATCTGGGGACAGCAGAGGCTCTGAAAATTCAGGGTCCTTATCCACACTAGACAGGGATGAAAGGGTGCTTAGACGTTGACGCTTGGGTATGTTTTGACGAGACAGAGATGAGACAGTGGATGCTGAGGGAGAACTGGGTGGTTTTGGATCGTTGACGTTGGGAAGCTGGTGATGTTGGTTCACAGCAGGACTCTGCTTATCATTGATGACCTCATCCTGGTTTCCTGAGTTCCCGTCAGTTTCTGGAATCTCAACTGCTGTACTCCTGTTTGTTGATCTCCAGAGTACTTTTACTAATTCACAACTCCCTGTTGTATGAACACAAAAAGTATGTTCTGTTAGCATTGGTTTCATTTCAGTTGAGGATATATATAATGTCTCATTACATGACTCGACTGTGTCTACTTCACATTAAAAGCTTATTTTCTGTCAAAGCTTGATTCTCTTGTACTTTTGCTGGTGTTTGCAGCAAGTCTAACTGGCAGTTAGATTCAAACCGTCAGTTAGATTCAGCATTTAATGCTTCCCTTTGTCTTAGGTTATAGTAGAACTTTTTGGTTTCGGACTGTTGGACAAAACAAGACTTCGTTAGGTTACGTTTCTTAAGGAAAGAGGAACAAATTACACGTTTAAAAAACCAAAACTTAGTGTTGGTGTTTCACTTACCACAGATGCCATATTTCCTTTGTATGGGGATTACAAGTAATCCACATAAAAAGATGATCACTGCAGCAACTATCAAGTTGGATGCAGTGCACGAGCAGTTTTCTGAAATGATAAGTGGTACATTAGAAAATATTTCAGAAATATCATATACTCCAAAAATACCACCACCGATTATGAGCTGCTTCTACATGCACTCCATGCTAAACATGTGCTGCCTATTTCACCAAACTAAGCATTGAACCCTATTAAAGTCACAATGTAAGTCTTAGTAATCTCTTCCAGATAGGATATTCATTATTATGTGGGTTGAAATGTGGTCAAGCATTAAGTCAAACGTTCTAGTGGATTGTTCAAGCTTTTCTACCTGGTATGTAAATCTGTAAATCTGCGGCTCTGGTCTGGTTTGTCTGTTGCTGGTGAACTTGGCAGGTGACCCTGTGATGAAAAGACACAAGGTTAGACTGGACAGAAGCCGGGCGAGGTAAATATAGATCTCTTGTAGTAGGAGTATAAAACTGAAACTCAACCTGTTGGTAGCAGCCGGCAGAGTCACTCTCCTTGTGAACTTGAAACACCCGGTGGAATTTTCCTCCCTGTTTTGCTTGTCAGCTTCGATGTCTTTTCCCTGATCATCAAGAAATGTAATCTCCGGCTCCGGGAACCAGCAGTTTGCTTCACACTGCAGAGTCACTCCACCATCCACAGAGGGTACGACTGAGAGTTTTGGCTCAGAAACTGCACCTATGAAAACAAGACATTTGACTTTACATCCAACATTGGCATCAGAGAGTAGGAAATCATGGTTGTCTTCTACATGTACTGTATATACAGCGCTTGAAAAAATTAAGAGACTACTCCAAATGTTCAGTTGCTTAAACAATACCACAGTAAGCAATATTATCTGGGCTTTGCGAAGGATACAGATCTTCAACGTTCTAAATTTGATCATAAGATCCTTCACACATACAGTATGTGAATGAAACGGACCAAGGTCATCAAGAAAAAGTAAAGGTATAGGCATGTTAGGAATTCTTATTCACTTTCCTGCTGAGAGTGAGATGAGAGGGTTGATACTACTCTGGTGTTGAAAAAAGGTAACATAGCTAAGCATAAAAAATAGAAATTTTAAAACATCCAACCTAGCTAAAAGGTCACAAAAGCCACATGTGATCATGACAATATGTTTTACAGTGGTATGAGCAGTTCTGAAAAATTGCCCGGCGCTATTGGTGACTCCAGGAAGTTACTGCTACAAGCCAAAAATACTTTGGCACTATATGGTAAGCTGCATATCTGGCTGGAGCATTCACTGTGTCCCATAGATAGGTTGTAGCAGCAGTTCTCTCAAAGGAGTAGCTATGGGTTTGTTGATAAAACCTAGAAAATCAGAAAACACCCGACTACTATAATGACCACAAACTCTGTAATACACAGAGAATACTTAACTTGGCATGTTCCGCAACCTAAAACTACTTGTAGGAGACTATAATGCAGCTGAATAGCTTTTAAAAAGGAATAGTTAAATATGTATAAGCTTTTGCCTCGCTCTCTGGTTCAAGAAAAGGCGACAGCAACCGTTTCTGTATCTGTACGTGCATTTTTGATGGAGAAATGGGGAACGGTCGCTCATCCAAGTTAGCTTAGCTGAAACACTGGTAGTCAAGGGAAGCAGGTCTAAAGATACACTTTACAACATCACTAAACGCTGCGGTGTCCTTGTTGGGACTTGTGTATTTACAAAGCTAAAAATTTAAAGTGTTGAACTATTCCTTGAATTGGAATACATTTGATCGTACATACCCACAATGAGTTCCACTTTAACAACCTTCTCCACTCCCTTCCATATCGTCTTGCAAATGAATACTCCGTTATCTGACAGCCCCACGTTGGAAATCATCAGAGAGATGTTTCCTTCTACTGGTTTCTTCTTGACGAGGCTTGTCCTGCTCTTAAAGTCAGAATCCTTGTCCTGGTGGCTCTCACGCCCGTCCCGATACACTAAGGCAATTTTATGCTTGGACCACTCCACTGTTAAGAGGCGTTCCAAGATATCGGTTTTGCAAGGCAGGACGGCTGTTTCTCCAACGGAGGCGTAGATCTTCGTTGGGTTAATATTTTCTAGGGGGAAAAAAACACACTGTTTTGAGTTAAGGGAATCTGGATCCAGACGAGTATCATATTTTCCTTATAGTCAACAAACACCACATGAGACCAAAACAATCCTACAAGGCGCTGCAGTGAAATTATAGCACTTCTCGTTGCACATATTTAGATGGTAGCCTTAAAACGAAAAACAAATGTTTAGCCTATAGATAATGCCCCCAAATCATGATGTCATTCATTTAAGGTAGAGTCAGCTATTCTCGAGAATGATTGTTGTTAAAATCAGTGAGAAAAATCCTGTGCTAACACACACAACCTAAACTGATATGTAAACAAAGGATATGTAAACAAAGGAGGCCCACAGCTAGCAACATGCCTGTTTACAGAGTCTACAACACTAGATTTCTTCTTGTGTGCACACAGTAGGCTACAGACAGTTGGCAGATCTTGTTAAGGTATTCACAGATTTTGACTACAAGCATTCTCCAGGATCACTGACTCTACCTACAAAAGCCTGTATTGTCGATTAAAAGTTGCACAGTGGGATATTCTGCTTGGTGTTCTGAGCATTGTCATAATACTTATTAGGATGCAACAGGTCTATGCTGAAATGTCCGCCAATGTATGCTAAACTTGCTTCATTTAGCAGAAATAGGTAGCCCTACACTACTATACACTCAAAATGATTAGATTATCGGATGACAGAAACAGGGGGTGGAGGGGTGCTCGGCATCGCCTGCCAGCCACTGACGCTCGTGACGCCTGCTTGCCTGAACCACATAATGGACTGAACCTAATCAAAACCACAAAAAATCAGCGTTTTAATGATTAGGGAAACGACTGTTGTCAATCAACAAGTTTTAAAGTTTCGTGTCCCACGTTATAGCCTACACATGCGCGCACTTATTAACCCCCCCCCCCCCCCCCCCCCACACACACACACACACACACACACATTTTACTTTTAACCAAATCCGCCTAGCTGACTTTCCCCAACTTCACTTAAGTCGAGGTCTATCCGCTACACTCTGAACAATACCTGCATGTGTAATGTGAATAGATTGTATAAATAGAAATATACAAACCTTCATCCAGCTTTGCGCAACAGGAGAACATGGCGGCGACGAATAGGAACAGTCTGCGAGCCATGGCAGAAAAAACTAACTAAATAAACTTAATCAAAAAAGTAAAACTACTGATATATTACCAGATAAAGTTGCTAAATTAATTGAGTAACCTATCGGCGTTTACAAAAGTGGATCCATGTTTCCTGTACACAGGGAAGAACGAGACTCACTGACCGGCTTTCGAAAACAAAAAAAAAGTTTTCACTTTCGTTTTCGCCTCTGGTGAGTGGTGGTGATACGTTCAATAAAACTGGGAAACAACAAACTGTTATGTAACTGCTAAAGAAGAAGGATAATACAAATATATTTAACAGTTGAAACGTAACACTTGTCATTCCATCACTATCAGACGAAAGATGGATAAATGACGTAAGATTGAGTAGAGGGAGGTCAGCACCATAGACAGCTCCAAATAGTTTTTCCAAAAAGGAGCGATTTGAGAAAAAATATTTATAACTAATAAGCAAACCAGATGCACGGCCAAATTATTGATGGAAACTTAGATGACACTAAATACAACTATATTAGGCTAATTAGAATATGCCCATAACAAAACGTCCATTTTCCGGTTTGTGAGCAATGGGCCTACTATTTTAACAATAATTTATTTCACACGTGTTTGTGGTAAACTACAGTTGATTTCATGCTAAACACTTTTGAACCATACGTCAAACACAGTTGGTCAATTTCTGCCTGTATGAAAAATAAGGTAGACAATTACAGAATTGCCATTAAATAATAAATAACATTCTCACAAGACTTTCACCTTCACTCTCGACTGTACCAGGACATTTGAACTTGCCTCAAAGTATAGAGCTGTTAAGCGGAAGTTTCTTACTTCCGGGGCATGGGACCTATCGGCTCGAAAAATTACAACGGTAGTCAATGGAAAGAAATGTATTATTTTCTGGTCCCAGTCATGAAATGCCTTCGATAACACATATGTTTTGTATGGATTTAGATGGTATTTTTTCGTGCAAAGAATGGAACAATTTAGCGAGTAGAAGCTGGATACGGTCAGGTTTTGTGCAGAGCGCTTTTGTGGACTACAGCTCTTCGCTGCTCTTGACACTTATACGTCACCACCACTGGCACCTGCTTAGCTCAGAAACATGGCTGTGTCTTTAATGCACTTTACCGCCTTCTTTCAATGACAAGACAAAAGTCTTCAGCGTGGCGAAAATCACTACACAAGTGAACATGTGGAGTTTCAATTTCTCGAGTGGGGAGATTGTTGGCGTTGTCCACGCCAGCCATTAGCATTAGCATTAGCACTGTCAGTCGAGAAGTGAAGGGAATGTGTTGAGGTGACGTCACAGAGGCGACAAGACTTGTAGTTGTTCTCGTAAAAAAAATTCAAAAGCCGTTAGACGAATAATCATACAACATACCGTCAAACTCTTCACATGAAAAATTATCATTTAGACCCATACAAAACATATATGTAATCCAAGGCATTTAATGACTGGGACCAGAAAATAGTAGATTACTTTCCATAGACTCCCATTCATTTTTTTTCAGCCGATAGGTCCCATTCATGGACATATAAAGAAATGGACACCGTATTGAAACATGGCGCCCATTCATTCCTATGAAAGCTGCTCATAGGCGCAGAGAAGCAACAAGGAAGTATAATCCGGAAATTCCATACGGCCCAAAGCATGACGTAGCATAGACGTAGCGGCATTATGGACCTATCAAGAAAGAGGGCGGCAAGCGTAGCGGACTGGAGGCGGGTGTCTCGTTCTGTAGCATCTAGCCTGGCGAAAACAAACTGAAAGCCGTTAAAAGCCGTTGGGCTAATAAAACACTTGAGGTGGCGTTTTGAAATGAGAAAACTTACATTTTAATAGTATATGGTCTAAAGATAAGTATGAGCCTATGATTGATATCCAGAAAAAATGTGCAGAGACACAATCTTGTTCGCTGCTTGTACTGTGTGGACAGGGACATCTGCCTACGGGCCGCATGAAAATAAGCTCCACCCCTTACCATGCAATACCAATGGGTTGGCCACATGTCCATGCTGGCTGCTCGGAGAAGGCAGCATCCTGGGGGCCTGGTCCCATTCCCCGTAATTCCGCCACTTCCGCTTAACAGCTCTATGCTGCTGGATATTAGCCTCGTATAAAAATAGATCACATCACACTCACTGCAATGTCAGTGTGAACTTATGTAACCGCTGTAGCTAGTGGTGTCGGATTCTTTGCGTTGTGTAGTGTAATTTAATGCCCAAGGCTAACAGAATATCTTTTGAGGCGATCTCCGTTTATTTTCTGACACACTCTTCATAAGTTCGATTACAATGGTCATATTACAATAAAGAAAACACATCTGACAGGTAAAATCGAACAAAAACATCAGTGAGTAATCCCGTTACCTTTAGCTCCTCAACAACACACATAAAAGAGCTAGCTTAAAGTTCAATAGGCTATGTTTAAGCCATGGACATATGTTTTAAGCTAACATAAAAGCTAAATCGGGGCACCTACTAAACAATTCCGCTTACGTCTTCAGTAGTTCGATAACAATAGGGACTTTAAGCAGCGGTGTTTTAGGGACGGCTACGGCGTCGGGAAAGATTCCAACGGGCTCCACTATTGCCTAGCAACACTTAGAACGGCTACTTGCTGCAGTTGGTGTAGCGCTCACAACGTCAAAACCCCGTTCTGCCGTTGTAAACAGACGGACTACGGCTCCGACTCCCTCTTACTACAGCGATAGGAGGTGATGACATAAATTCTCGAATGCTCAAAATTCTACTCGACCGCCGTAGCCGTCCTCTCAACCGTCGTTGCTTAAAGTCCCTAATGGGAAGAGGCAACGGCGGGAAACGTGATTTATACACCTAGGGTGACCCTGAAAGTGATGTAGGAGCTTTGTTGACAAACTAAAATAGGGATTCTCAGGAAAAACACTTCAGGTATCAAAATGTATGTCATTAACTAAAATAATACCTGCAAATAACTGACCATGTTACACGTAGGCCTACACTGCATAATGTATGAATAGGCCTGCTACAACCCTGAGGCAACAATTTAGAATAACTGAGTGTATAGTGGTAGGCCTAATCAACTGTAAAGTAGTCTACAATGAATAACACAATATATTTTTTCAAACCACGTATTTTCAATTCACTCTGAGAAGTGAGAAAGTGAGTAAGAACATGAGAAAGAAAAATTAGTAATAGTGCGCATACTGTGGCTGTATTCACTGGTACTGTTTTTAGTCGCAACATTGCAAAATATTGCACTCACCACTATAGTAGGCTAGCTCTACAATAACAAACCCATTGAACCACGGGTGCTGACAAAGCGCTGCTCTGTTTAAACTGGTGTGTGCAGTGGCGTGCACAGGTAGACCTGAGGTGGTGCTGAAGCACCTGCCCTTTTCCCCTGGCCCAATCAAGTGCCCTTTTGAAAAAAAAAAAAAATCTGAAAGTTTTTTTTTTTTTTTTTTTTTTTACAGTGTATGTGGCCCATGCCGACATTATCATCTATAAATGCTCAACGATTAAAAACTTTGACAATAATGCCCCAATAAATATGCCCCCCTCCTCCTCCTCCTCCTCCTCCGCACACACTTCCTTTGTCAACGTGAACGCGCAGAGTGGACACAAACGGAGGTGTGTTGCCGCAGCAGTTCACAGCTGCTGCACACACACACCTACTCCCCGGCCTGCCCTGCCCCACCAGCGAGGTAACACATACATGAATGGAGTCAAGAATGTATTATTTGCCCCCTAAGCCTCAGTTGCCAAGCTATAACTTGCATTTATTTGTCTCTGTTATAAAGTAGCATCATGCAGCGCCACACAGCTGAGCATAAATTAGCCGACTGTCCTGCTTAACAAGCTAGCCCAAAAAAAATAGATATGACGTGATGAACACAACTAATGTCGGCGGAGTTTGTCATTGGTACAGCATGTGAATCGATCAGTATGCTGAATACTTAGTGTTGTTTAGGTTTACTTTAGGCTACATAATTAACACTTCACTTGCAGTAATTTATTTGCTAAATGACAAACAGGCAATTCCCAATTGCCTGCAGAAAAAGTAGCCTTGTGCCTTGTTGTAATGTAACCAAGCAGTCTTATTCATATGGTTGGTCTCTTTTTATTTACAAATTGCAGTATATTGCCTAGAAAGGAGAGGTTAAAAAAGGAAAAAGAAAGGGAGCTATACAGCAGGCAGCCCAGGGGAGCAGCTCTCTGCTCTCCTGGATGAAAGCATCCACCAGCAGCAAGGAGGAAGATGAAGACGAAAGGTCAGAGTCAAGACCAGAGTCATGTTAACTGTTCAGGGCCTTTTAAAGCTCAGATTTTAATGTTGAACTGTTCCTCAAATGTTATTGAAATATCTTAAAAGCTGTCCACACATTTTATTTTAACTACGCAAAGTGGGTTGGTGGTACTAAATCAGTCATGAAGCTATATAAGCTAATTATATTATTTTGTCCCAACCATAAGTTATTTCTATGTTACAAGACTTGCAGTACTCTTGTATTTACCTTAATAGGATATTATTAGAAAGGAGATCAAGGGCCTAACGAAGACTTCAAAGACAGAATTCGGGATAAGGGATTATTTAAAAAAATCCGAAGCTGACTGTTTTTTTTCAAACATACATTTTTTCTTTCTGCTTTTTGGTAATTCTGTGTCTCCAAATTATTCCAGAAAATAGTACTAAATAGCCCGACACAGGTGATTTAGCCTTAGCTTTCTTCTCAAAGTGCAACTGATTGATGAATTTTACTTTAAAAGGTTAAAAATTTTCTTCCGGGGGAGCATTCCCCCGGATACCCCTAGAAGGTCCAGGGTCCCAAACACAGTCTCCCAAATTCCTTTTGAGAAACACTCTATGTGTGGCCGGGTATTAAAAGTCATTAGGCCAGGGGGGGTTTTGTACAAGTACCCTTAAAATTATTTGGTCATTCATCGATAGAATATATTGTGCCCTTTTTTTTGCACTGAGCACCTGCCCCCCAAAATGTCTGTGCACGCCACTGGGTGTGTGGGATCATAGGGCGGGAGCAGCTGTTCCCGTCTGACAAAACAGAAAGTGTTTTCCTGCGTAGGCTATTGCTGTGCAGATTTGAGGAAGGATAGGCTACTTTCAGATAGAAACATCGTGTTTAATTATTTTTCATGTCTTTGGTCCTACTGGAAACTTTGACAGTGATGTATTTGCTCACTGACACCGTCTTGGATGTTTCAGGTAAGTTCATTTCACTCTTGACACAGTTTTGTGCGGAGCTTGAAGTCCTTGAGCTTTTGTACAGGGCTTGAAGTCCTTGATTTGACTGCCTCTGATTCTAATCATATCTTTCTGTAGCGTGTGCGCTCTTTTGGTTAAACGTGTGCATTTATTATGTAAGTCGAATTCACAATATAGCCTACACATACACATTTTACTATATTGCACAAATACTATATGAACTCAAAAGGATTCAAAATATATACGTATGATATGAGGATTGTTGACTGTTCATTATTGGTCATCTAGCACCGCACCCCACACACACACACACACACACACACACACACACACACACACACACACGCACACGCACACGCACACACACACACACACACACACACACAAACACACACGAAACGGGAACAGGGCTGAACTGAGTAAACAGAATCATACAGGATCTGACGAGGCATTTCCTGGTTTACAGCCAAATGACAAACAAAGTCAAGTTTGTATGTATACAAAGGGTATTGACAGAAAGGGGGCCCAACATAGACATTAACATGCCCATTTACAGAGCCTAGGTTGTGCATAAACACTGGATTACTTTATTCACAGCACACACAGTACGGACTAGTAGCAGATCCTGAGGAGATAGTCACTGATTTTGACAGCAAGCGTTCTCCAGAATGGCTGACTCCTTTAAAAGTGTTCTAAGATGCTTTCACAGTTGCTCTTAATGCTAAATTCTTTTTCCTTTTTTTACCAACAGAGCCTGAGGTGATTTTCCCATATCAACATGACGTCTGAGATATGGGAGACCTTCACACTTTGTCAAGACTCTTACTCTGCATTGGGGACCCAGGATTAACCCCAGTGCACAGTTACAGACACACAATGGATTACCTCATTTTAAATGGGCCTACAAGGACTTCAGACACAGGACCAAGTCTGTTTTTACAACGAAACAAAACTAGCCCTTCATTCCAAATCACATACTTTTTCTTTTTACTACACTACATACTAAATTACAGAATTTTAGGGCCACAGGAGAGAAAAAAAATCAGATAAGGAAGTTTTTTTTTTTCATTGCGTCGAGAAATGTCAAGAAATTTCAAGAAATGAGAGGAATACTCCAAAATGCTATTGGAGTTAGTGGGGCACTTGTGTATTTTCAGCATACTACAATTGACGTGCACGTATTGGGACATACTAAATATTTTTCTGGCATACTAAATAGTAGGGATGTATGGGGATTGGACTGAAGGGTGAGATACAATGCGCTCAAGCCACAACAACCCAATTGACACAACACATCAATCCCAGCAGGGGGAGCCCCAATCACATAGAAGTTACCAACAGTATTTAGTAGTAAACATATAAATGCCTGGTAAGTGCAGCCCTATCATGCACAAACTTCACATTAGTTTCTCTACCGCAAATCATAAAGAAGAAAAATGAATTGAGAATCTTGACTAGTCTTACTTTTACTTACTATGTTTCCTTTTTTTTTAGCTCTGGTGATGCGTTCAATAAAAGTGGGAAACTACAACTATTATGTAACTGCTACAGAAGTCTACTTAGTCTACTTAGAAGCCTAATACAAATATATTGTATAACAGCTGAGACGTAACACTTGTCATTGCATTACTATAGAATAGAACGACCCGGGCCTGAATCAAACCCGGGTCTGCTGTAAAGAGGACCACTATACCACAGACCACATATGTAATTTTTTCAATGCAAAGATTTCATTTTATTATGAAGGGGTCTGCCAATGAGATTTCAACATGTACAGTATACTGTTAGTAACCTACATGTACTTGGGGCTCCCCCTGTTGGGATGGATGTGAATTGTATATTTTTTTATTTTTTTATCTAAGCCTATAATCTAGCCCTCCTCCCTGAAAGGGCGTATGGCCTGAAAAGTCTGTGTGACAATTAAATAAATCAGCTAAACTTGGGAGTGCTGTCCTTATCATCTTTCCCACAATGAAAAGGAGAAAACAGAAACTTTTCACTGAAACTTTCCTCAGTTTTCCTCATTGGATATAAAAGGAGTTACACATGCTTTGTTCCCAAACTGGACAGTGGGGTCAGGAGAGGATACATCACCCTGATTGTTAGGTGAGTACAGGCAATTTAATACTTGATAAAAAGTCGACAAATTGGGAAATTGTTATTGGGAAATACTAATCTTTATAGCGGGGCTAATAATTCTGTCCTTAACTGTATATAGATACAGTTTGTGTCTCTTTCACGATTGATCAAGGCCTGAGAAAATACATGAATACACACATGAGATCTCATCTCATCTCATCTTCAACCGCTTATCCGAAATCGGGTCGCGGGGGCAGCAGCTTGAGCAGGGAACCCCAAACTTCCCTTTCCCGGGCCACATCAACCAGCTCTGACTGGGGGATCCCGAGATGTGTTCTGATTTTTAGCCACTAGATGGCAGTATCTACCCAGTGATTGGATGGGAGACACTCACAAGAATTTCAGCTGTCAGTTTCAGTGTCTACCAATAGATTGTGGCGTCTACACATTATTACAAAACCTTTCCTTGACGTTTCGCCCATTATAAAAGGTGTAGGCCTACTCAGCATGTTGTTCTTTTAGTTTAATTTAGTTTTGGGGTTTAGAGGTTTAGTGATGGAGATCAGGGGTTTTGTTCGCAGTGTCTACTAATGTTTTTTTTGTATTTTCTTTCATTAACGCAAGGGACATACACAAGTGACGCATATATTATTGGAATGAATATTTATTTAAGGATATACACTGAACAGACAACAGTTGCCAGTTTTTTCCAGTTTTGTATATTCTTTCTGAGTTTGCACTTTCCAAGAGATTGTGTTTGTGTGGGTGCGTGTCTGTGGTAGTAAGGTTATTTAGCCACAAGCCGAGGTGGTTCTTTTTGACAGTAAAACTGGACAGGGGGCTGTAGTTGCGCCTGATTGGCCCATTAGTTGGCCTGACTGCTGTGCAGAGACGCCAAGCACGGGCCAGATACAATTTCCTCTTCGCTTCGGGAAAGAGGCAGGAGAGCGCATGCGCACCCAGTCTGCGTTGTCTCTCGTTCTCTGTTAGAGACGCAGAAGCAGCATGAATATGGCGTTGCTACTTAGTTGCTTAGTCTTCTGTCTTTTCAACCCAGTTTTTGGAGAACTTATCCAAAACTTTCTGGGAGACCCCGCTGAGTTCCCAGCGACTAAAAGTTGCGGCAAACAGGGAGCGAGACTGGAGCACGAGACAGCGTACGGCACTCATGTAGTGGCCACTTTGGATGCTGACCGCTGGATGCCGGGGGAACGTCACATCGACAGGTTGAATCAAAGTAGCCAGTCTGTAGTCTTCATCAGCTCACGATTTAACGACAACGGACTGTATGCGTTAAAATGCGGCACTGGCAAGCCAGAACTCTTCGGTTTGGTTGTTCTTCCATTCTCAACTCTATCCGTGACCGAGGGAGAGACAGTCAAACTCTCTGGCCAATCATACACTCCAGCCAAGAAGAATATCCAATGTAAGAAAGACGGACACCTCGTGTTTGAGCTCAAACCGGACACAAATAACATCACATTTGGGCAGGGATTCCAGGGCAGAGCGCACGTCCCCGATAATTGGCAAACCACTGGAGACGCGTCACTGACCTTGAAGGGGGCGAAGATGGAGGATGGAGGAGATTACGTTCTGTATGGCTTCGATACAAAGGGAGAGGAGAAGCCTGTTGCTGTGAGGCTCAGGGTCAACCCGGGACAAATCACCGATGCCACCACCATCACTGCGCCTGTGTCTGTGAGTTGACCTACTTTATTCTATGAGTTGTTGCTTATAACTAACTTTTTGATCACTATTTTATTCAATGGAGCCCGGCAGGTTTTTTTTTCTTTGTTGCGCGTGCCCTTTAGTAAAGCGTGACAGTAATGTAGCCTAATATAACTTTATGTACACAGGGACAACGTACAAAATAAACTTTAACCTTGTCTAGAGCAAGGAGATATGCATTGTAGCCTACCAGGTTTTAGCACATATATATATATTTTCCACCTGTATTCCCTGGGCAGTGTGCATAACACGCACGCCGTTACACTTAGAAATGCAAAACATTCACAGAATTCACATCCCCATTCCACGGTGTGTGCTATTATTCAGATTTTTCATAACTATAATAAAGCCTCTTGGACCATAGCGGTCAGCCATGATTTTTCTTTCCACCTTTTTTGCATAACCTGAAATACAATGACGTGACATTTACTTTATGGATTTCCTATCAACAGCAAATGTTGTACTCTGCCGAGTTTTATTTATTGTACTCGGCTCCCGCTTGTGAAATGAGATTGGATAACAATTGATACAGTAACTAGCCTACCTCTGAATGTATGCTGGTACTAAAAGTGTAGCCTACGCAGAAATTAAAAAAAAAAAGTAAAAAAAATGTTGTGAAAACATACGTGGTTTAAAAAAAAAAAGTTATGTCGAGGTCAAGTCAAGTCAACCCCCTTGGCTCCGTGTATATTTAATGTGTATCTCTGTGCAACTAACTGAACTCTTGTGTTTCATGTTTTTCCCTTTTCCTTTCCTCTATCAGACACAGGATGCCACAGGAGGGAAGATGGGAGCTGGGGCCGTCGTCGCCATAATAGAAGCTGTGCTGATTGCCTGTGTTGCACTTCTTGCACTTCTTGCCTTCTGCTTCGGTTGGCGGATGACGTTGCGCAGACCAAATGGCCCACCGTCTGCACCTAATGCACCTCAGCCTCCCGCTGAGCCAGATGTGCAGATCCCTCTTATCCCCACTCCTTCTCACTGTAATGGGGCGGCTAATGGCAACACAATGAAAAAACAGGCTTCCCAAGAAAACAACATTGCAATTGTTTAAAAGATGCTCAGAGGAACTTTCAGTTTGTGTTTATTCTTGTTGCTCCCCCTTTGGACAAAAGCCGTAGTGTTGTTACTACGCCAGCTGTTGTTCCTGGGTGAGCATATACCCATGACAAAGGCATGAAGAAAAACTACATGAAATTAGCATTCTTTGCACTGATGGTCTCGTTTGCTGTTACATGTCATTTATGATCAGAGGAAAAATTAGACTTTCCGAAATATTTCATTTTAATTTTCCTTTATTTATCCTCGAAAGATCAATTGATGGATGACCATCATTTACAATGATGACAATAAATGACAATGAGTACAATAAAAATAAAGTAAAAAAAATCAAAGTTCCTCGTTGCACCTTTAAGTAAAAGCCAAGATTAATAAGAAAAATCCTGGGGTCCATTGTTGCAGCACCCATAATTTTTATGTCAGGGTTTTTAACAAATTTTTAACCAATGAATTTTCTGATCAAGTCAATGATTATTTACCCAGCAATTTCCATGACCTTATTTAAAATTTGACCCAGTTTAAATCTGTTTGTGTCAACATCAGTGAATATCTTTGTGCTGGCATGAGTTTTTTGATGAGAATTGTTTTCCTGTATTGTTTATGTCCATCAAAGATGTCAATAAAAATAAGATTTTAAGAACTAAACGACATGTGAATACAATATTTGCAACACAAAATACTTCAAGGACGGTCCGAGGTATGAAGATGGTGCGATTCTGTTTTGAAGATTTTTTTTTTTTTTAAAGGTGTAGTGAATACTGTCTCCATCGGATAATGACAATTAAAAAATAATGAGTTGTATTTTTAAAAAGCAATTTTTATTTGGTTTTAAAGGTGCAATATCTCCTCACAATCCGCCACCTGTCCATAGGCCTACTGTGTGTGCAATGAAAAAAGAAATCCAGTGTTTATGTACAGCCTAGGCTCTGTAAACTGGTGGCCTATATAAACAAAGGGGTCCCACCATAGCTACAGCAACATGCCTTTGTACAGAGCATAGTCTGTCAAATACACAGTACAGGTAGCTAATCGAGAGGAGATATTCTCAGATTAAGATACAAAGTGAATTTTACTGATTTGAATAGAATTGTTGACTCCACCTTTAAGACAAACTCAAGTACCTTTAGATGTAGCCACAGTAACCACTAGCAGAAGTTGGGGTAAGAGTAGTAGTGTTGCATGATTACTGCTAAAATAAAATGTGAACCACGATTTTTCCCAAGTAAGAATGTCTAAACACTTGACACAATTTGAGAGGCTAAAAAACAATGAATAGCCTACTGTCCAATATGGCATCAAATTCCCTTTCCCTTGAAGGCACAAAGCACAAACTAACATGCACAGCAAAGCAGAACGCTACACGGAAGCAATACATAAATAACTGTCTATTGTGTCAAGCTAACACACCCTGAAGATTAGCAAACAGCAAGCCAAAGTAACTGTCTCATCAGCATGCATCTTCAATACAGCCTAGAATGTAAGTGTGTGTTGTTTTCCCTCATTCATACACCAGCTATTGTTTGCATAAGGTGTTTTTCATGAAAGTATGGCATACGTGCACACACACACACACACACACACACACACACACGAAAATACAGAAGGAAAGAGACACAGATAGGTTGGTAGATAAGAGTTTGGGCAGGACAGATCCTTTGGGTGTGTCGTCAAGGTGGAAAATGTTTTTCATTACTGTTGAAGTGACTTCAATGTAGCACAATGTAAACAGCAGCAATCAAGATCACATCATGACGGTGATCTTGATTGCTCCTGTTTGAATTGCTTCCAATAGACTAAATGGGGGGGGGGGAGATGTCAAAAGGAGCACTGTAGTGAGAAGGAGAAATGAGGGAAAGGGAGAGGGGGACTGGTGCAAGAGGGGGTGCAAGAATTAACAAAAACAAGTCTTTAAACAACATGAGGAAATTGTCCATCCCCCTTGCTGGCACATACAGTCCTGCTCACCATTATTGGCACCCATGCATTTAAAGAACATAATTTGTAATATCTTCTGAAAAAAATTATTCAAGTGAAATATTCTTTGTCTGTAAAGAACTTGTGCTTGATACATAAGAGGAAATGATAACCAACAATTTAAAAAAATAAACAATGAGAGGAAAAAAAAAAAGCTTAAAGCTTGCTGTGTCACCGGTATTGGCACCCTTTGCTTTAAATCAGTATGGAAACACATTATGACTCACCTGTGGTAAATCACAAATGAGAATCACCTGTGATAAATTGTCAGTGCCCATGTGACATGAATTAGCCAATGAATGATGACTTCTGTGTTTTAAAAAGCCATCTGTTAGCCCCTTTTCCTTAGTCATAATGGTGAAGACAAAGGAGCTGTCAGAAGACATCAGAAGTCTGATTATTAGCAAACAGAAGACCTCCAAAGGGTATAAGGCCATCTCCAAAGACCTTGGTATCCCTGTTTCAACAGTGCGTAATGTTATTAAGAAGTTTGCCAAGCATGGAACTGTCAAGAACCTCCCTGGACGTGGGGGAAAGAGAAAAATTGATGAGAGAAGTCTTTGAAGGTTGGTGCGAATGGTGGAAAAAAACACCACGTCAAACATCCAAAGACCTGAAGGCCAACCTGGAACAGTCTGGGGTCATGGTTTCAACAAGTACCCTACGCCGCACACTAAACCAAACAGGGCTTTATGGACGAAGGCCCAGGAAGACACCATTAGTGAAGAAAAGGCATAAAAAGGAACGACTCATCTTTGCCAAAGAGTACCTGGACAAACCACAATCCTTCTGGGAAAATGTTCTGTGGACAGACGAAACAAAAATAGAGCTTTTTGGGCATGCACACCAGCAGTTTGTTTACAGGCGGCGCAATGAAGCCTACAAGGAAAAGAACACCCTACCAACAGTTAAGCATGGTGGAGGATCCATAATGCCGTGGGGCTGCTTTGCTGCATCTGGTACTGGAGGCCTTGACCGTATCACAGCAATCATGAAATCAGAGAATTATCAAGAGATTTTAGAGCGGAATGTCCTACCCAGTGTAAGAGAACTTGGTTTGAGTCGAAGATCATGGATCCTCCAGCAAGACAAAGACCCAAAGCACACATCCAAAAGCACACAGGAATGGTTGAAAAGGAAGAAATGGACTGTTTTAAAATGGCCAGCAAGAGAGTCCTGATCTCAATCCGATTGAAAATGTTTGGTATGAGCTGAAATCTGCCATTGGGGAAAAGAAACCTGCAAATGTTCAAGAGCTTGAACAATTTGCAAAGGAAGAGTGGGAGAAAATGCCAGCTGAGAAGTGCAAAAAGGTTATAGATGGCTACAAGAAACGTTTGGAAGCTGTCATCACTGCCAAAGGGTGTGCAACCAAATATTAAAGAGGGGTGCCATTATTGCTGCACATGCTGTTTTTTAATTTTTTTCTTTGAAATTACAATATGTAAGTTGAAAAAACAATTGTCTTTGTTAAATTACTTTGGACCTCTAATTAAAAGATCCTGATGATATATATTTGATACATTTCCATTTATTTCTGAAGATATTGTACAGGTTATGCAAAAAAGGAAGGGGTGCCAATAATGGTGAGCAGGACTGTATGCAGACTATAGCCTTGCATCTTTCTTTTTATCTTTGGAGGAAGTGGATCGTTGGCAGAAGTAGACAAAGGCATGGCACTTTGTAAGCAGGGTTTCTGTAGCCACAAGTGTCTGTGTCAAGTGTTAGGTCACTGTCACTAGTCTCTCTCTCTCTCTCTCTTCTCTCTCTCTCTCTCTCTCTCTCTCTCTCTCTCTCTCTGCACCAGGCAGAGAGAGAGAGGGAGAGCAAGAGAGTTAACTGTCTGAGTGAAGTGGAAAGTTACCGGAGACAACGTGTAAACAAAATATACAAATACGAACAGTGTTAGATGGACTACAAAACACAGCAACATCTCATTAAAGTGTCTGCAAGCTGTAACAAAAACTTTTGAAAAGTGTAATCTTCCTAACGCTCACATATCCTTGATGCCAGTCTTATCAAGGGGAGGGCAAAGGGAAGGGGGAGGGGGGGTCACAACAACCAAAGCAATAAGCACATGGGCAGTGTGGCTGTATGTTCCTGCACTTGACTCAGCATTAAACACAGTGAAGCGTCAAGTCCAGAGAATATGTATTGGCTCTGTGTGAGAGTTAAAACCAAGCTGTACAACAGAGGGGTATACTACGAAACAAACTCAACAGTGGTAGTAACCACAAGTTGGGGTAGGAGTAGTAGTGTTGCATGATTACTGCTAAAATAAAACGTGAATGACGGTTTGTTCTCCTTAAAAAGTGTCTATCAAGATTGTCTATGCAAAATCTTGTTTTTTTTTTCTCAACCAAAACATTTCACATAACATTGGAGTGCTTACAAGTCTCTTCTAACATAACAAATAAGAATCGCAAGCAAAACACTTCCACACTCCGACCGTACCATAACATTTCTGATGGGCTCCTTGACATTACACGGGTTGTGCAGTGTGTGTCATTTCAGTGAGGAGGAAATGAGAGAAGGGGGGGGGGACAAAAATTGGTATAGTCAGTATAGAGTCTTTACATCAAAACTCATCGGGATCAGCCCGGAAAACTGCAATCTGTTCAGCTAAACACTTGACACAAGTTGAGAGGCTAAAAAACATACCTGTCCAATGTGTCAAGCTAGTAACACCACACCCTGATTGGCAAACTGCCAAAGTAACTGTCTCATCAGCATGCATCATCAAAACGGCATATAAATGAAGTGCCAGCTTGTTTTCCCTAATTCATACACCAGCTGTTGTTTGCATGAGGTATGTTGCAGATATGCTGGCTAGCTGGCTGTGTGTGCGTTGTGTTGAAAAGGAATGCTGAAGAGTTGAGATAATTAGTTGTTGTATACCAGCATGCCCACTTGTTGAAACTGTTATTAAACCTCAGTGTGTGTGTGTGTGTGTGTGTGTGTGTGTGTGTGTGTTTTTGTGTGCGTATTCAGCATGATGGTAGTACAACACAACACTGACCATCAAAAATAAGGATTACAGAAATCTAAATACCTGAGAGTGATTTTCTAGTAATGTGATGCCACATATCAGCTGATTGTTGGGAAAACCCGGGTGGTATGAGTGAACAGGGGGCAGCGGGTGGAATGAGAGAGCTCCTGTTTACATTAGGCTACATTGAAGATGACAGGCGAGATAAACCCTGTGTTCCATTACATTCCCCATACTATCTACTATTTAGTACGGTAGAAAAAAGACTTAGGATGTCCCGATTTTTGTGGACAGATTTAGGATGGTTAGAAAGACATGGATTTCTACTACATACATCCAGCCGAGATTTTTAGTGTAGAAAACAGCATGCTATTCGTGCGATTCTGACCCATAATCCAGTGCGCACCAGAAGTGACGTCACATCGACGGAGCCTCCATAAGTAAAAGTATGTCCCAAGTGTATGCCTACTGCATCCTAACTAGATTATTTTTATGGTCAGGTGTAGTATGTAAAATAGAAAAAAGAAAGAGTATGCGATTTGGAACCTCTCAATAGGCTACCTTTAATAATGTGTTTTTCAAAACGCAATAATATCTCCCGCACACCACCAGTTTGTGTGCATTCACTTACATGCACAAATCAGAGCAAGGAAAATAAATTACAGTGAAGTGCAACTTTTACCAACCAAGCCTTATTTATTTTCTTAGCCTATAGACATTGACATGACATTTTAATCCTAAAAATTCATAGGACAGAACATGTCTGGGTTTACTATTGGCCCTATGGGACTTTCAAATAGACTAAAAGGAGGAAGGGGGAGAGGGGGATGATGACACAACAACTCTCACACAAATCCGGAAACCACAGTGATCAGTCGCCCTCACCGCGCTTCCTGAATGTTCCAGCCTTATAGCACCTGCAGGGAGAGGGACAGGAGGAAGTGGCTGTGTGTGTGTGTGTGTGTGTGCAGTCTCTTTCTGTCTCTTTCTCTCTCTCTCTCTCTCTCTCTCTCTCTCTCTCTCTCTCTCTCTCTCTCTCTGCACATAGGAGAGAGGGAGAGAGAGTTAACTGTCTGAGCTGAGTGAAGTGGAAAGTTACCAGACAAAGTGTAAAACACACGAATAAGAACAGTGTTAGATGGACTTACACAACA
>OX442371.1:2485084-2502584 GCA_949357725.1 Hyperoplus immaculatus
TATGGCCAAGGAAACTATGCAGTAATGTTTGGAGATCATACCGCTCTCTCTTCCTTCCTATCACAAGTTATAAATGAAGTCTGCTGCTTTAGGCTGAATGAGGTAGTGAGTGAATGTGGCATGATGCAACATGGGAGCAGATCGCATTATGGAGTTGAATCCACACAGTCAAGATTTGAAACCTTTTGTTTTTTCGTGTAAATCTTTTTTTCTTTTTTTTTCTAGCCTTTTCTGCATTCCCTCCCCTCTCTCTCTCTCTCTCTCTCTCTCTCTCTCTCTCTCTCTCTCTCTCTCTCTCTCTCTCTCTCTCGACTTAAAAATGCAGTCAGTGATTCCGGAGAATGGTCGCTGTCAAAATCACTTTTTGTCATAATCAGCAAATAGCCTATTTCCTCACGATTTCCTATCTGTAACCTTTTTCCTATCCTTCATGTGTGCACTGAAAATAATTCAGTGTTAATGGACCGCTCAGGCTCTGCTTACGGGCATGTTACTTTCAATTATAGCCCCCTTTGTTTACAGAGCCTATGTGCATCTACCCCATAAACCAGATTGTTTTAAATAAACGCACACACAGAAAGCCTACTGGCAGGTTGTTGTTTACAATTAGAGGAAATCACCCTTCAATGCAAGGTATGTTCCTCAGGCATGGTTGGCTACACCTGAAAAATTTAAGGTATTTAGGATAGCTGCTAACCCACATCAGCCTGGCACCGCCCGCCTACCTACTTCCGCTCAATTTTAATTTCCCTTCTGTACAAATGAAGTGAAGTAGGATGGTCTGGTAGGACCAGGCTGAATCCACATGGCTTTACCTACAGTAGTTGCCTTGTAAATTGTATATTCTGTATTGTTGCTGCTTTTTTCACTTGTAGGCTATATTGCATATTTTCATTTGTCATTTTTGGCATTCAGTGTGTGGAAAACAAAGGAAGAATTTCATTGTATGACTGAGAACATGTTTCTTATTGTGCATATGACAAGGAACACTTTTAATCTTTTAATCTTGAAAAGTAGCCCAGCCTATAGATGCTGGTTAAGATAGGAACACCACACACAAACTGCTGTTTGTTTGTGGTGAGAACGTGAGAGCTTGAGAACGTGATGGGACTATCCCTGCGTTCCAAATCACATACTCTTTCTTCTTACTACACTACATACTAAAGTACAGAAGAGTTTTAGGGCGCACCAGAAGTGACGTCACATCGACGGAGCCTCCATAAGTAAAAGTATGTCCCAAGTGTATGCCTACTGCATCCTAACTAGATTATTTTTATGGTCAGGTGTAGTATGTAAAATAGAAAAAAGAAAGAGTATGCGATTTGGAACCTCTCAATAGGCTACCTTTAATAATGTGTTTTTCAAAACGCAATAATATCTCCCGCACACCACCAGTTTGTGTGCATTCACTTACATGCACAAATCAGAGCAAGGAAAATAAATTACAGTGAAGTGCAACTTTTACCAACCAAGCCTTATTTATTTTCTTAGCCTATAGACATTGACATGACATTTTAATCCTAAAAATTCATAGGACAGAACATGTCTGGGTTTACTATTGGCCCTATGGGACTTTCAAATAGACTAAAAGGAGGAAGGGGGAGAGGGGGATGATGACACAACAACTCTCACACAAATCCGGAAACCACAGTGATCAGTCGCCCTCACCGCGCTTCCTGAATGTTCCAGCCTTATAGCACCTGCAGGGAGAGGGACAGGAGGAAGTGGCTGTGTGTGTGTGTGTGTGTGTGTGTGTGTGTGTGTGTGTGTGTGCAGTCTCTTTCTGTCTCTTTCTCTCTCTCTCTCTCTCTCTCTCTCTCTCTCTCTCTCTCTCTGCACATAGGAGAGAGGGAGAGAGAGTTAACTGTCTGAGCTGAGTGAAGTGGAAAGTTACCAGACAAAGTGTAAAACACACGAATAAGAACAGTGTTAGATGGACTTACACAACACAGTAACATCACATTAAAGCATCTGCTATATATGCTGCAACAAAGTCTTTGAATAGTGTAATCTCCTTAACGCTCACATATCCTTGATGCCAGTCTTATCGAGGAGGGGGGGTCACAACAGCCAGAGCAATAAGAGCAGGAGCAGTGTGACTTCATGACTCAGCATTAAGGGTCTGTAGTGTGTGTGTGTGTGTGTGTGTGTGTGTGTGTGTGTGTGTGTGTGTGTGTGTGTGTGGGTGGGGGAAGGGGGGGGGGGTTTACAAATCAACTTACTTCATTAGTGTTACATGAGAAGATACATGATGCCGTATGATAACAGCTCTCCTGTCACCATGAGGCTTCACATCACAGTAAAGACACAGAGGATTCTGAAGCAGAGATGTAGAACAACATGACAAACACAACAGACACGTTTAAACTAAATCTGCAAACACTTACTACACACATGTACACTATTTGAAATACAAACTAAATTAAAAATATTTCCAGGACACATTAAGTCATAGTATAGGCCATACACTATAGTGAAAACACTACGTTTTCTGCACCATAGACCATGTATTATAAAGACATCATTTCACTATGTGCTTATTTGCACATTAGCCTATTGTGTTTATAAAAGGACAACAGATGAGAGCCTTTTATTTATGTTTGTCTGACTGTTTAATTAAGACATTGTCAACATCTGACATTGTCAAGTTGGTAGTTGTTTGCTACAACTCAGGGCAGCTCCACCTCTTAAGGTGTGGATGCATCATTACAATAGTCGCTGCTGTTAGAGACTAGGCACACACACACACACACACACACACACACACACACACACACACACACACACACACACACACACTCACCATTAAAAGGTCACAACAGCCTCTGGAATGTGGACTAGAGTACAGTAGCAGGGAATGTGTGTGGTCTGCACCTGCACATTGCGTTGCATCAGTAGGAGTTGTCACTCTGTGAGTGAATGTTATATTTTATAAACGGCGTGGTATTTGAATTTCAGTTTGCCTGTTCTGTGCTCCAGTACGATTGAGGGTAGGCTGCAGCATATTTATTTCAGGATGTTGTGGTCACTGTCACTAGCAGTCTCTCTCTCCCTCACTCAGCATGAAACAATGTGTGAATGTTAGTTTTGTGCATTATGCTTTAAAAGGAAAGGGAATTTGATGCCATATTAGACAGTATAGTTGTGTTGGTTTTTAGCCTCAACTTGAGATGTGTCAAGTGTTTAGGCAGCTTATAGTGTTTAAGTAGAGGTGTATCGATTGCAATTTTCCTGGCTGATCGCGATGGCTGATTTTATTTTATGACATCTCAACTACAAACTCATTATCTACCGGCAGCAAACTTGTTTATCTCCTTATCACAGCTATAAATCAAACACAAGGCCTGTTCTTGAAAAACATCATCCGACCATTTGAAAAGTAACATCACCAAAGTGAATAACCTCAGAGACTGTCTGTGGTTTTTCACTTTGGTCATGTTACTTTCCAAATGGTCGCCTGATGTTTTTTTGTTAACAGGAGTTACATGCCGCCACCATCTGAACTTACTGAGGTCACCCACACAGCACACGTGGGCCTATGCTGTGAATTATAGTGGGGAGAGAAAAAAAAAGGAAGAGAGAAGTGGGCATGTGTGTGCGTGTGCGTATGTGTGCGTGTGTGCGTGTGTGTGTGTGTGTGTGTGTGAGAGAGAGAGAGTGTGTGTGTGTGTGTGCGTGCGTGTGTGTGTGTGTGTGTGAGAGAGAGAGAGTGTGTGTGTGTGTGTGTGTGTGTGTGTGTGTGTGTGTGTGTGTGTGTGTGTGTGTGTGTGTTGCAGGGTGAATGTAGGTCAAGGTAAGAGGGTAACACTTTACAATAAGGTACACAAAATTGTAGTAGCTACAAAAAAAAAAAACTATGTAGTAGGTAACACATAGGGTTTTTTTTGTTTTGTGCTACCTAACACATAGGTAGCGCAAAAAAAAAAAAACTATGTAGTAGGTATGTAGTAGCTACTACAATTTTGTGTACCTTATTGTAAAGTGTTACCGGTAAGAGCACCAGAGGCAAATACCCGTTTGGCCAGTTAGTCATTGCCCCTCCTGACATAGACTTCATTTCTCTCCTCTCCCCCTGTCCCACCCTGTTTTGTCCCACCCTGTTTACCTCTAATGGTGGATAGTGTGTGTGTGTGTGTGTGTGTGTGTGTGTGTGTGTGTGTGTGTGTGTGTGTGTGTGTGTGTGTGTGTGTGTGTGCGTGTGTCAGAAAGAGAGAGAGAGAGAAAAAGAGAGAGGTGTGTTATGAAGTAATCTGGGATGAGACGGTGATGTTTAATCCCATTTCACAAAACATCCACAACTATGAATTTAAAGAAAAAATTAATAAATGTAGCCTAACTGTCTCATCTCTTTACACATTCTCACACACACACACACACACACACACACACACACACACACACACACACACACACACACACACACCTATACAAACAGAACAACTGATTACAAAGTAGCCTACCAGTGCTCCACCCCTTTGCTAGAGGAGAGAGACACCACGCATTCTCTCACACAATCTCCTCTCCTCTCAAGAGGCACAGTCACAGCTCTCATCCAAACCGCTTTCTACAGACGAGACGGTTACAAGCATGGGCGTAAAATTGCGTATGGACGGTGTGGACGTGTCCATACCAATATTTAAATGTGCTGAAATTGTCCACACCAATATGAGAACGAGATGACAACGACGAGAAAGGGTTAATGCGTTGCCTCTATATAGTCCCGCTTTATGTATTTTGTGATTGGCTTTGCCTCCTGTTGGTTGTCGTGGGTTGTGTTTTGGTTAGCGGCGATTGGTTGCTTAATTTGAGAGCGGTAAAACAGCTACTGCTGTCATTTCGGGACGGAATCAATCAGCTCAGCTGCTGCGCTGTGAATGCGGCTGAAGGAAGAATGTCGGGGAAGAAAAGGAAAGAAGACATTCGGAACCATTTTCACCAAACAACGGTAAGTTAAGTTAGAAATCAAACATCTCATTGTAACACTGACAACGACATACTGTATGTAGGCCTAGTCTAATCAGGACATGTCTGTCTGGACCACCGGCCATGCAAAGCGAAGTCTTTGCTTTTTATTTGTCCTGCAGGTTATCCGATGCCGACAGGCAACATTATACTAAAAGAGAATAAAACACTGACGTTATCATGCCAGGGCAATAGGTGATGGTAATGTGTCACGTCACGTCAAACGCCATAGAAGAAGAGTGGTCAAAACTAAAGAGAAAATGGCAAAAGAAAAAACCAAAGCAGATGTACGTTTGCGCTGTGCAGATTGCGCACCACATATGCCTATTGATTCTGCTCTGCTATGTGCTGTAGTAAAGATAGGTCACCTTGGAAACAATTAAGCCCCTGTAGGCCGCAAGCATCTTGTCTTTTTTACTCGCGCGAATCACCATTCTCTGCAGCCGTCACCGGCTCTGTGTTGTTTCTCTCTCACCGGCTCGCCGAGGCTCGGGCACGCTCGCGCTTCAGCTGCGCTCCAACTCCCCGGTTCACTCGTAAACTGAAATTCCGAGTCGGGGACAGCCCTACTGTGAAACATAAGCAGCCAAGGATGTATGAACATAGTAAGTTTTTTTGTGCAAAACGATTGATAGCTGCTCAACTCTTGACTAAACTGTACATAGATACATGATAAAACTGGTTTGGTTAATAAACTAGTGAGCGGTTGGAAGCTGGGTCTGGGGCGAGGGCGTTTCGCCAAATTGTGTGACGTTTCGCCAAAATGTGTCCCCACCAATATGAACATCAAAGTTACGCCACTGGTTACAAGGCTAAAGCGACATGGCACGGCTTACTCTGATCTTGGCAGTTGGTATTTTATATCACGTCAGCTGTGTTTCTGGAGCGACTAACTACGTGATTGTTGGAGGAAAGTTCGCGTTTGAGTGTCAAACAGGGACAGGCGAGATGACCAAACTTCACCGGATAGAAACGGACAACACTGCCACACTGGTGGCTACGCGCGAGCAAGATGTTTGCAAAGTAGAATACAAAAGCAGAATGGAGATGGACACTTGCTTTACCATCGAACAAACCGTCTACACGGACAGTGGGCTCTATGAATTGACTTGTGGCGGTCGCGCGCCGGTCACAATACAGTTGGATGTGGTGTTTGGCGCTGACAGACCTGTTCCAGAAGGACAAACGGTCACTCTTCCGTGCTACTATAATGTCAAACGGAAACCCGCGGAGCTCCTACGGTGGGAAATGAATGGACAAATAGTGGCGGAGGTGAATCTAAACACCGGGCGGGTCACAGATGGGACCGCTGGCTTAGAGCGCAATGTGTCGCTAACACACAGAGATGGAGAGTCTTCACTGAGTTTCTTGGCCCAGCTGGAGCATCGAGGTGATTACTTCTGCTACGTGATGATGAAAGGGGTGAGAGAGGCGTGGGGCGAGCCGGCTGCCTGGAGGCTGGAGGTGACCGAGACAGTGCGTCCGATGCCGGCTGCAACAACTGTAAGTATATCCTATCAGTGTTTCGCCATTATACAGGCCTGGGCAGCGAGTCAAAATAACTGAATGATGTGTAGAGCGAGATATTTGTTTCTGTCTGGCACTAGGACACACACACACACACACACACACACACACACCAAACCACGTTAGCCATGTTAAAATAAAAAGTAAAAGATGTAGATAAAATAAACGTAAATAATTTACAATAATATGAACACGCATCACTCAACTTGATATAACGCTGCAACGCGTCGGTGGAAAAAGATTAAACATAACATCGGTTCTCTCATCTCTTCCTTCTCCCTCTTCTAGCCGACACAGAACTGCCCTGAGACGAAAGGAGTCGGAACTGGGGCCATAATCGGCACATCAGTAACTGTGACTGTTTTAATTGTTACCGCTGTGTTGTTGCTTGGCTGGTTCCTGAAATCCCACTGCCGTCGGCCCCCACCCACTCCTGTCCCACCCGTAGAGCAGTATGTGGCCGTGCCCATGAATGATCATCCACAAACCAACGGTGGCCCTCACGCGGGGTCGGGACATGGGGGAAATGAGTCCTTTCCTCAAACCAACGGGGGCTCCAGTCAACACAAAGACTCCAGAGTATGATGATGACATCCCAATACAGTGTTTGCACTATAGGCCTAATATGTGGCTGTCCGGAGGTTGAATTTTGTATAAAGCTGATTGATTGATTTTTTTTCTTTGAATTAACACACCTTAAAAACAAAAAAGAAGAGCCAATTTTTTTAATGGCTAGGATAGGATAGGATAGGATAGGATAGGATAGGATAGGATAGGGACAGAGCCTATTCATGGTGAATGAAACGGGTTTCCTAAATCTGGAGAAATAGGCTTTAGGTTAAATTAGACCAGGGGTCACCAACCTTTTTGAACCTGAGGGCTACTTCATGGGTACTGAGTCATACGAAGGGCGCCCAGTCTGATCCACTCTTCTGAAATAACACATTTGCTCAGTTTGCCTTTAGTTCTATATTATTATTAATGATTAATGATACTCATCTATGTGAAGACACTGATCATGTTAAGGATTTCTCACAATAATTATCAACAATGACTTAAAAAAGGTGGAAACAGATTATTATGCTATCTTTAGAACAGGCCTGCTGGCGCCTCATATGGTCCTTGCGGGCTACCTGGTGCCCGCGGGCACTGTGTTGGTGATTGAATTAGACAGTCATTTCCCCCTCATCGCTGTGATATGCCCCAAGAGCCACAGAGAGACAAACATAATTTTGAAAAGTCCTGGGCCTCTTCAAACGATCAAAATATCAGATAATACGGACCCTCTTCTCCCGGGACCCGCTGCTGTGTCTTAATAGGGGAACCACTGCAGAATGGATCATCTAAGTGCCTTAGTTTGGACGGTATCATCAAATTATTTAAAAAATTACAATCTCAGGTGAATAAAAAAATGACTGCTTCCTTCATTGTAACGGTCTGTTGTAGATTGGCTCTCCTGTATTTGTCTTTTTCATGTGCCACTACACTGACCCAACTCGTTTTTTCCATGTGACTGTTTGTAATTCTTTTAAAAATGTCATTCAAACCCACTGTTCCCCAAACCCATCACTTCCTTTCAAACATTGTGTCTAGTATCTGTCTTTATGCAATCCTGTATTATGACATTACAATAAAAAGATGGATGCCTGAACATTGAGCTTTGTCCTTTCAAATGATATTCCATATATGACTACATTCAGTAATGCAGTAATATGCTAAGTTCCTTGTAGTGTATACGCTGGCTGGTTGCGTGTGTAATCAAGACTTTTTCTTTTGACAGAAAGTCCCCAACTATGACATAAAAAAACGTGTCAATGAAAGGACACATGATCATCGCACTGCACTGCTTCTTTTAGGAAGTGGTAAAGAAAATGAAACATTTTATGGGTGCAGTAAGTAGGCCAAGTAACCCTACAGACAAGGTCCCACTAAAGTGTATTTTAAGTCATATGCCTATAATAAAAATAAATATATATTCATAATGCACAATACAAATATGACATTATGGGGCATGTGTAAAGCCTAGATAAAAATCACTTTGATAAGATTATTTTAGGATAGCTTTTTTATTTTGAAAATATTGGTGGTTACAATATATTCTATCTGCCTATATTTTTCCCTGGTTACCTGCTGGTAATCACTGGTACTATGTCAGAAAAAGAAGTCAAGGCAACAACCAACTTGTCCTCGCATGCCAATGGTGCGACTACCACAGAAAGCTGGCTGTCTTGGTTACCCACCAGATAAATCAACAATGCCTTGGTCCAGTGTGTAGTCAACCATCTAGTATAACCGGAAAAAAAAAATAAACCATCATGCCGTTATGTCTACTTCCCACCCACGGAAGTGAAAAATAACTGAGACATCTAAAGACTCATTTGAATGTGTGACTGAAGCCAACCCAACTGCATTCTTCACACCATTTTAACCTGTAATTTTTTATTTTATTTAAATGTTCTATTTCTATTCATTTGCTTTTCTAATGTGTATTGTGTTTTTTAATCTTGCCCCTGTAAAGCACTTTCAATGGCCTTGTTGTGTCTGAATTGTGCTATATAAATAAACTTGCCTTGGAGAAGATAGCCTACAATGTAACTTACTGTAAAGGCCTACTTCACCGGTTGGAATATGAAGGTGTATTGAATTCTGAGATCCTATGAAGTATAAATGTGCAAAAAAATTGAAATTGGTTCATCCTAGCCTGAGAAAAGGCAGATAGAGTGTTTTCAATACACCTTCATATTCCCACCGGTGAAGTATGAATGTAGATCAATACAATATCCCCTGTCAGTTTAAAAAAAAAGTAAGACAGGGGTAGGGGTCAGGGTTTTATACCGGCTGGACTAGAGAGACAAAGGAGATGGGGCGGCAAGTTCCCAAAGTGGCACATGTGTTTGTTTGCTTGCTCGGAAAATATCCTTCAGAAACTTAAAAGCCTGGCGGGAAAGGAATCCTTGCTTTAGGGGAAGGGTGTGTGTGTGTGTGTGTGTGTGTGTGTGTGTGTGTGTGTGTGTGTGTGTGTGTGTGTGTGTGTGTTTGTTTGTGTGTGTGTGTGTGTGTGTGTGTGTGTGTGTGTGTGTGTGTGTGTGTGTGTGTGTGTGTGTGTGTGTGTGTGTGTGTGTGTGTGTATGTGTGTGTGTGTGACCGGTCTGCGCTGGTTTGCGCTGCACAGCAGAATGACTCACCACAAGCTGCCGCCAGTCAATTAAGCCCTTTCCATATATGGCCAAGGAAACAATGTAATAATAATGTTTGGAGATCGCACCGCTTTCTCTTCCTTCCTATTTCAGGTTATAAATGAAGGTGAAGTCTGCTGCTTTAGGCTGAATATAGTGAGTGAATAAATGTGGCTTGATGCAACACGCTTATGGGAGCAGATCGCATTATGGACTTCAATCCACACAGTCAAGATTTTAAACCTTTTGTTTTTTCGTGTACATCTTTTTTTCTAGCCTTTTCTGCATTTCTCTCTCTCTCTCTTTCTCTCTCTCTCTCTCTCTCTCTCTCTCTCTCTCTCTCTCTCTCTCTCTCTCTCTCTCTCTCTCTCTCTCTCTCTCTCTCTCTTTTTTTTTTGACTTAAAAATGCAGTCAGTGATTCCGGAGAATGGTCGCTGTCAAAATCAGCAAATAGCCTATTTCCTCACGATTTCCTATCTGTAGTCTTTTTCCTATCCGTCATGTGTGCACTGAAAAGAATTCAGTGTTAATGGACCGCTCAGGCTCTGCTTACGGGCATGTTACTTTCAATTATAGCCCCCTTTGTTTACAGAGTCTAGGCATTTGCATCTACCCCATAAACCTGATTTGTTTTAAATAAACGCACACACACAGTAGGCCTATGGGCAGGTTGTTGTTTACAATTTGAGGATAACACTCTTTAGTTTAGTTTAGTGTTATTTGTGCAGATAAACAAGATTAAAATGGCAAGAAGATGCGCATAGACAAACATAAATGCACGGGTGGGACAAAAGAAACCCCGAAGGGCTTATAAAGGATGTCCACCTGACATTAAAATACAATAAGGTAAAGAAAAAAGACAAACTAAAATAAAATTAAAGAGATAAAACAGCTACAAAGTCATGTTACAAAAATGAAAATACATTTAAGTAGGTATAGTCTGTGTCTGTGTGTGTGTCTAGGGGAAGTCGGCGCAGGTTGTGGTTGCTAGTTGTTTTTTTTGCAATCTGGCATCTGAGAGTGATGTACAGTAATGCCATGCCAAACGTCAGCTGATTAATGGGAAAAGCCTGTGGTTTGGGTGGAAGGCTGCAGGAGGCAAAATTATGACTCACTCACTCACTCACTCACTCACTCACTCACTCACTCACTCACTCACTCACACACACACACAAACACACAAAGGGGAGAAAATACAGCTGGGAAGTGACACAGATGGATAAATAAGAGTTAGGGCAAAGGATGGTTCGGGTGTGTTGTCAAGGTGACTGTTGAAGTAAACATGATGGTAGGGCTGCACAATTAATCGTAAGAAGGTCATGATCTTGATTCTTACATGTGTGAGATCTCATTGCTAACTGATGACTCATGGCTCATATTAAACTATCCATTAACTATCACACTGCATGCTGACTTGTAGCTTCAGAACAACAGTTGCTATAACAATGTCTATTAGAATACACACTGTAAAGGAAACACAGGCTCTTAGTTTATCACACACTCATACAACTCAATCTGTGTCCTCTAGTGAGACAACCGCTGTGGAGGACTCCGACCTTGACACCACTAAACTCACTTCCCCTTTCAAAAAGCAGCGTTAGTGCAACACCCTCAGGCCTGTTGTTAAGAAGCAGTGTGGCTCTGTGTGGCTGGCTGGCTGGTTGGTTGGCTAGTATCTGTCTTTATGCAATCCATATGAAATGACAACAAAAGATGAAAGACTGAACTTTGACTTTTGTCGTCTTGATATTCCATATATTTCTACATTCAGTAATGCCAAACCTCCTAGGCTTCACCTAATAGATTGTAGGCCTATAGTTTGCATGTGTCAAGAGTCCAGACTTATGCACATTGCACAGAAAGTCCCTGTTGGCTACAAACAAAAAATCATCAATGAAAGGAAACGCGATGATCATATTTAGCAGGAAGTGGTAGACAGAAGGAAACCTTACTTTACCACATTACTACATAAACATCTCTGTCAGGTTTTTGCATTTATGTGACAGTGACCACAACAGGCCTGAAAATAAATATGCTGCAGCCTAACCTAGGGAGTCCACTCTCCTGCTCTTTTTGCTTTGGCTGTTGTGCCCCCCCCCCCCCTTCCATTTAGTAAGACTGGTATCATGTGAGTCTTAGGAAGATGCACTATTCAAAAGTTTTTGTTATAGCATGCAGACACTTTATTGTGATTCTGTTCTTTTTTTTTTAGTCCATCTGTAATTATCTGTGCTGAAACACATGACTTATTACTTAACCCAGAAATCTCGTTTCCTATGAACTTTTAGGATTGAAATGACATCTATAGGCTAAGAAAATAAGATTAGGCTTGGTTGGTAGAAGTTGCACTTCACGCTGATTGTCACTTTTATTCATTGCTCTGATTCGTGCATGTACAGTAAGAGCGTGCATATGAACTGGTGGTGTGCGCGGGATATTGCGTTAAAACCTTATATTATACTATCTATGGTTAAAACACACATTATAAAGGTGATCCTATTGAGAGGTGAAAGCGAGAACACTTTATGTCATCACAGAGACGTCTGGCTCACATGTCATCTTCTTTGTAGCCTAAACAGGAGCTCTCTGCACAGGGACCAACATCACCCTGTTAACTCAAACCACAAAACAAAATCAGCTGAAAGGAATAACCCACATCGTTTGCCGAACAAAGGCCATTAACATTCTTGATGTACCTCATGTATATTTTTCAAACTTACAATTCCAATATAGTTAACATTGCCTCTGAACTGATCTGCCTTGCACTATATATGCCTTTACTATATATTCAACTTTTAATCAAAATGAGAGAGAGAGAGAGAGAGAGAGAGAGAGAGAGGGGGGGGGGGGGTGCAGAAAAGGTAAACACATTTACATGAAAAAACAAAAGCTGTTTTTCATCGTGTCTGTGTGGATTCAAGCCCATAATGCAATCTGCTCCCATACACATGTTGCATGCCACGTTTATTTATTCCCTATTCAACCTTTTTACTAGGCCGACCTTAACCTCATTTACAGTGCTGCTCGAAAGTATGTGAACCCCTTGAGCATTTTGGAATTGTATTTACTTTAACCATTAATCATTCATTTTTATCAATGCCAGTATTTTTTATCTGAAATGTATCTCTTTCTGTGAAATTTGCAACAGCCTTGATTTTACGTAACGCATTCAACCAGCCAGCGTATACACTACAAGGAACTTAGCATAGTTTTCATTACCGAATGTAGTAATATATGGAATATCATTTGAAAGGACAAAGCTCGAAGTTCAGGCATCCATCTTTTATTGTAATTTCATAATACAGGATTGCATTAAGACAGATACTAGACACAATGTTTGAAAGGAAGGAATGAACAGTGGGTTTGAATAACATTTTTAAATAAAAACAGTCACATGGAAAAAAAAAAGTAGTCGGGTCAGTGTAGTGATGCATGTAAAATCATAAACAGCATTGGATCTAAAAAAGACCGTTACAAACAATGAAGGAAGCAGTCATTTTTTTAAATTCATTTTGAAATTGTAATTTTGTTATAGTGATCAAATCAAATCAGTTTTATTTTTATAGCACAATATCACAAATATACATTTGCCTCAGTGGGCTTCACATTGCAGACGATATAACAGACAGTTTCAAGTAAAATATAGTAAGGAAAGTAGTGTAGGCAGACTTCAGATGCTGAGGGGGGACCTGATCCTCGTTGATGAAACCTTCAAAACAAACTAAGGCACTTTGATGACCCATTCTGCAGTGGTTCCGCTATTAAGACACAACAGTGGGAAGAAGAGGAACAGGACTTTTGTGAAATGTCTGTCTCTCTGTGGCTCTTGAGGCGTTTTTGCATAGTGAAGAGGGGGAAATGACTGTCTGCTTTAACTTAAAGCCTATTTCTCCAGATTTAGGAAACCCGTTTTATTGTCCTAGCCATTAAAAACGGGACACTCCTTTTTTTGTTTTTAAGGTGTGTTAATTCGAATTTAAAAATCAATCAATCAGCCTTATAACCATGTGCAAAATTCAACCTCCGGACAGCCACATATTATTAGGCCTTTAGTGCAAACACTGTATTGGGACGTCATCATCATACGCTGGAGTCTTTGTGTTCAATGCGGCCCCCGTTGCTTTGTGACTCATTTCCCCCATGTCCCGACCCCGCGTGAGGGCCACCGTCGGGTTAAGGAGAATCCTTGGGGAGCACGACCTCATATGGCGGGGGAAGACGGCAGTGGGATTTCAGGAACCAGCCAAGCAATACAAGGAACTTAGCATATTACTGCATTACTGAATGTAGTCATATATGGAATATCATTTGAAAGGACAAAGCTCAATGTTCAGGCATCCATCTTTTTATTGTAATGTCATAATACAGGATTGCATAAAGACAGATACTAGACACAATGTTTGAAAGGAAGTGATGGGTTTGGGGAACAGTGGGTTTGAATGACATTTTTAAAAGAATTACAAACAGTCACATGGAAAAAACGAGTTGGGTCAGTGTAGTGGCACATGAAAAAGACAAATACAGGAGAGCCAATCTACAACAGACCGTTACAATGAAGGAAGCAGTCATTTTTTTATTCACCTGAGATTGTAATTTTTTAAATAATTGATGATACCTTCCAAACTAAGGCACTTAGATGATCCATTCTGCAGTGGTTCCCCTATTAAGACACAGCAGCGGGTCCCGGGAGAAGAGGGTCCGTATTATCTGATATTTTGATCGTTTGAAGAGGCCCAGGACTTTTCAAAATTATGTTTGTCTCTCTGTGGCTCTTGGGGCATATCACAGCGATGAGGGGGAAATGACTGTCTAATTCAATCACCAACACAGTGCCCGCGGGCACCAGGTAGCCCGCAAGGACCATATGAGGCGCCAGCAGGCCTGTTCTAAAGATAGCATAATAATCTGTTTCCACCTTTTTTAAGTCATTGTTGATAATTATTGTGAGAAATCCTTAACATGATCAGTGTCTTCACATAGATGAGTATCATTAATCATTAATAATAATATATAACTAAAGGCAAACTGAGCAAATGTGTTATTTCAGAAGAGTGGATCAGACTGGGCGCCCTTCGTATGACTCAGTACCCATGAAGTAGCCCTCAGGTTCAAAAAGGTTGGTGACCCCTGGTCTAATTTAACCTAAAGCCTATTTCTCCAGATTTAGGAAACCCGTTTCATTCACCATGAATAGGCTCTGTCCCTATCCTATCCTATCCTATCCTATCCTATCCTATCCTAGCCATTAAAAAAATTGGCTCTTCTTTTTTGTTTTTAAGGTGTGTTAATTCAAAGAAAAAAAATCAATCAATCAGCTTTATACAAAATTCAACCTCCGGACAGCCACATATTAGGCCTATAGTGCAAACACTGTATTGGGATGTCATCATCATACTCTGGAGTCTTTGTGTTGACCGGAGCCCCCGTTGGTTTGAGGAAAGGACTCATTTCCCCCATGTCCCGACCCCGCGTGAGGGCCACCGTTGGTTTGTGGATGATCATTCATGGGCACGGCCACATACTGCTCTACGGGTGGGACAGGAGTGGGTGGGGGGCGACGGCAGTGGGATTTCAGGAACCAGCCAAGCAACAACACAGCGGTAACAATTAAAACAGTCACAGTTACTGATGTGCCGATTATGGTCCCAGTTCCGACTCCTTTCGTCTCAGTGCAGGTCTGTGTCGGCTAGAAGAGGGAGAAGAAAGTGACGAGAGAACCGATAAGTTTAATCATGTTCCACAGACACGTTGCAGCGCTAGATCAAGTAACGGTGATACAAGTTCCTGTTATCAGGTCTAGCCACATGATGACAGCGATAATGGCTCAAATCAAAACAACAGTGCTCACATGAATAATCTACACCATTAGCCTATATTGCTGCTCTTTAACCACCGTATATTGCAGTTTTATTGTTTAATCTTGTTTGTCTTTTATTGGTTTTTTTTAAAGCATACAGTGGACATATGTTGAAAACTAGCACTATAGGCCTATACACTTTTAACACGTGTGTGTGCGTGTGCGCGCTCGCGCGTGTGTGTGTGTGTCCTAGTGCCAGACAGAAAGAAATATCTCGCTCCACACATCATTCAGTTATTGACTCGCTGCACAGGCCTGTTTAATGGGGAAACACGGATAGACTTACAGCTGTTGCATTCGGCATCGGACGCACGGTCTCGGTCACCTTCAGCCTCCAGGCAGCTGGTTCGCCCCACGCCTCTCTCACCCCGTTCTTCATCACGTAGCAGAAGTAATCACCTCGATGCTCCAGCCGGGCCACAAAACTCAGTGAATACTCTCCATCTCTGTGTGTTAGCGACACATTGCGCTCTAAGCCAGCGGTCCCATATGTGACCCGCCCGGTGTTAAGGTTCACCTCGGCCACTATCTGTTCATTCATTTCCCATCGTAGGAGCTCCGCGTGTTTCCGTTTAACGTTATAGTAGCACGGAAGAGTGACCGGTTGTCCTTCTGAGACCGTTGCGTCAGCGCCAAACACCACATCCAACTGGACTGGGCCCAGCACGCGGCCGCCACAGGTTACTTCATAGAGCCCACTGTCTGTCCAAACGACGCGGTTAAAGGAAAAGCAAGTCTCCATTCTGCGTTTGTATTCCTCCGATACTTTGCAGACTCCTTGCTCGCGCGCAGCCACCAGCCTGGGTGGACCGCTCGCTTCTATCCGGTGAAGTTTGGTCATCTCGCCTGTCTCTGTCTTGCACTCAAACGCAAACTTTCCTCCAACAATCACGGAGGGACTTGCTCCAGACACAAGGCTGACGTGATATAAAACACACACTGCCAAGACCAGAGTAAGCCGTGCCATGTCGCTTTAGCCTTGTAACCTTGAAAGTGGTGTTGATGGGGGCTGAGCGTCTGCGCCTCGACTGGAGAGGAGATTGAGTGAGTGAGTATCTCCTCAGCAGCAGCTTTATATGATGGTAGCACGGCGCAGCCGCCCAGACCGCACACACCCCGCCCAGCCTGCACACACCCCGCCCATGTGTCAGTCCAAGAAAACTTAAACTGCCTACTGGAATGTTGACTGTCAGCCTGGTAAACATTAATAAAAGGCTCTCACCTTTTGTCCTTTGAAACACTATAGGCTAATGTGCAAATAAGCATCATATATTCATGAAATACAACTGTTAACTTAGCGAAATTATGTATTTTTTAATACATGGCCTATAGTGCAAAAAAAAAAACAGTGTCAAGGCTTTGTTAGATGGTGTATGACTTAATATGGTGTATGACTTAATATGGTGTATGACTTAATATGGCCCAGCATTTTTTCCATTTAAGTTGTTTGTATTACAAATAGTGTACATGTGTGTAGTAAGTGTTTGCAGATTTAGTTTAAACTTGTCTGTTGTGTTTGTCATGTTGTTCTAAAGCTCTTCTTCTGTATCTTTACTGTGAGGTGAGGAGAGATGTTGCGTATTTTAATTCGGTATAGTTGACAAAGTGTGTGTGTGTCCCAAAGGCTGACAGCAAACATTTCCCACGCGGGGCTGCTGTCAGAGGTCAAACACGCCCACGCGCCGTGCACGCGCCTTATATAAACTCTGAGACACCGAGGAAATAATACACAACAACCATTTTACAAAATAATAATAAAAATAATAATAATCTATATAGGGGAAGGTGGGGTGATTTGTGCATTTTGGAAGTTGCAAAACCCCTTGTTTCTAGAAAACCGTGGAAGAAATTGGAAATGTGACCACATATTTAAGAAGAGCCATCCATTTGACTCATCCTGTAAAGAAGGGAGACACAAGGAATAAGATATAAGCACATTTAAGCTCAAAAAACTGTGTTTTGCCTTTCAAAGTAAAA
>OX442371.1:2507584-2540084 GCA_949357725.1 Hyperoplus immaculatus
ACTTCACCTTTAAAGTAACAAATGAACATATTTTTAAATTTAAAATCAGTTGAAAGGCCACTTTCATAAAGGTTGAGACGCCATGATAGCTGATACAGTCAATTGTGTAAAGATATGCAAAACATGGACACCAGATGAGACGCTGCCAGAACCACAACTGCTAAATCATAGCCTTTGGTGGGTTCTTTATTCCTTTATCACTCATATCAGAACTCTCAATCTATCCATTCTGTTCATTCATACTCAGCCTGCACTTCAAAATGCCTTGCCATGTACATCCAGTTGACTGCATATTGTACATATTCTTTTTTTAAAGATTTTTTTTTTTTTGGCATTTTTTATGCTTTATTGATAGTGTAGAGACAGAGTTGAAATGGGGCAGAGAGGGGAGTGACATGCAGAGAACGACCGCGGGCTGGAATCGAACCCTGGTCCGCTGCTGGCCGAGGCCCATGGAGGGGGGGTGGGGGGGGACGCCCCTAGCAATATTGTACATATTTATTCATATACATTGCACATTTCAATTTAATTCATCTACTTTTTACTACATTTTATATATACTGTTTTATGTTGTGCCCTCGCACTATTTAGTATTTAGACTTTATCTAATATAAATATTGTTCATCTTTATCTTATTCTACTCTTTATTTTTTTATTGTTCCTATTGCATTGTGGGTCACAGATAACCACCATTTTGATTCTGATGTATGTCTTGCAGATATATCAGAATTGACAATAAAATAAGTTTGACCTTGACTTTGACTCAGTGCTTCTGATATGTTTCATTTCCTATCAATAGGAATTAAGTGGTTACTTCCTGAGTGGGCCCCGATTGGCTGTGCTGTGTGTTCTGTGTGCCAAAATACTGCAGTCACCCAGGCAACCCATGTGTTATCATTTGTTTTTCCAAGAATTCCGGTCTCAACTCACCCCTGTCCTCCCCAAATAACTGAATCACACCCGGACACACACAGGGCAAAATCATCAAAGCGGAACTCCTCTCAAACCACATATGCCTGTGTGGGTGTCAGTGAAACAGCCACTGTCACTTTTCCAAATGTTTACTCATTGACACAACCCCCTGACATTCCTGCTTCTACTGAAAGGTCACTTGGATATATTGTAAGTAAGGTTTTTTTTCTACCTCAATATATGACTATTAGTTTATGATTATTTTACTAGTGTTAAAGTGAAGTGAAGTGAAGCAATCAAGTGCTATTAGCCTTCTGTCTTTTATATGTTGCTAATTCTACCTGTTGTGTTTTTTTATTATTATTTTTTATTCTTAGACAGATTTACTAGTATTTTACTGTGCTATTTCCCCTATGCACATTGTAAAGCAACTTGTGAACCTGTCTGTGAAAAGTGCTATATAGATTAATTTTACTTACTTACTTTTGACCTTGCCCACTGTCACTTATCCCGGTTGTGGACTTTTCAAAAGATTGGCACATCATGACACTGTGTACTTTATAATGCTGTGCCTTTAACTCAAGTCAGGAATTACTTGCAAGTTCTTTATCCAGGACTGCAAACACAGAACCAAAACTTGGCCTTGTTCTATGACACTCTTTGGCAGACTTAAGGCCAGGACACACCGGCCAGATAATCGCCGTCGTAGTGTCGGTAGAGGGTCGGGACACGAATCTGTTTGGTGTGTGCCGTGACGTCGGTCGACGTAGAGGTCGTCGGGCTTGTTTTGCGCCGATTGAACATGTTGAATCGGCGGCCGACCGTCTTTCATTTGGAGCAATTTGATTGGTGGAGGGCTAGCGAATCAGTGAAGCCCGGAAGTGAGGCGGGTAGCACAAACAGCTAACAACAGCTAGCCATCGTTTTAATGTGTTTGCTCGTTTCGTTTTGCGAGTACTCACATGCATCAACCCTTGTTGACTGCTCGACACCATGCTCGACACTCTCTGCTAAAAATGGTGCTCTTATGGTCCATAAATATAAATACGTATTTCTATCTATGTTTATGGTCTAGAGAGCTGTCCCATCATTTCCGGCTTTCGTATTTTTTCGGGCCACAATACAGATTAGCGCCGGCTGCTGTTGTGGAGACATTACGTCCCGCGCAAGCGCAGAGCGTACGGAAAAATAAGCAGTCGTCTCGGTGTGTTTTGTGGCCGCGACGGGAAGACTGGAGCTTCCTGAAACGGCGACTCCAGTTTTTGGGTAGTCGGAACGTGTCGGACTGGTGTGTCCTGGCCTTTACATCGAGGGAATCCGGGGAAAGTGAACTTGCCTTGTCTGCTAAAATTGAAACCCACATGTTGCTCATTCATGCCTCTGTGGAAAGGTCACTTGGACATATTGTTAATAAGGTTTCTCTACCTCAATATATTACTATTAGTTTACCAGTACTTCACTACTGTTAAAGTGCTTCTTTGAGTACGATTTCAGTTTTGATTTCTGGGGGAAAAATACACTTTGATACCCAGATGAAAGTGAAACGTGGCTGTGAGCCGCTGCACATTGTGTGTGGAGATATTTCAGGCGCTTGTTTGATCCAAACTGATTGTGACTCAAGTAAAAAAGCTAACACACGTTTCTCTGAGTGCAATAACTATGTCTAAACGGGACCTGATGGGACCTATGTCTGGCGGGACCTGATAAGCCTTTGGCTTCTTCCGTCTCCCTTCGGACAACACAAAGTATGATGTATGAATATTTGCAAGATAAAATTGTGTATTGTGTGGAATTGTCCGAAAGAATAATAAATAAATAAATAAAGATACATTTTGTCATAACTGATGAAGTAAGGTCTGTTCTGAGACACTTTAATGATCTTTGGGTGTTTTCCACGTGTTAGAAAGGGACGAGAATATTTTAGAAGTGGAAGGAAATGAAAGGAAGGATGCCACTCAGCTAATCAGCACAGGAATTGAATACCTTGCCCACTGCAAATAGTCCGGGTGTGGACTATTCAAAATGTTTACTCATTGACACAACCTCCTACTACCACCCATACTTTAATGTCTGCACCCTTTTTGTATGTATATTATATATGTTTTTCATTTTTATGTATAAGCTTGTCTTTTTATTTTCTAATATATATGGGGTACCTTTGATATATGTATTGAGAATTTTTCAATAAAGTTAATTGGAAAAAAAAACCCAACCTTCCAATCGTTGCTGTCAAATCTTATAAACAAAAACAAGGACGTTTCACTAGTCAGCAGGATTTGAAGAATTCCCTTGAGGAGTTACTCTCATGTGAGTCATGTCCCGCCAACAAAGCAGCGCATACCAAAAAGTAAAAGTTGTTTCCTGTTCTGTAATTGCTCTAAAAATGGGCAGCGTGCGATAATTGACTCAGACAAACTATAAGGACAAGGGCTCACAGTATGTACTCATTTAAAGACCTACTTCACCGGTGGAAATATGAAGGTGTATTGAACTCTGAGATCATATGTAGTATGAATGTGCAATTTGCAAGGCCACTTTCTGCCAGCTCCCATTCATAGAGGGTGAGACGCCATGATAGCTGATACAGTCTATTGTGTAAGATATGCAAACCATGGACACCAGATGAGACGCTGTCAAAACCACAACTGCTAAATCATAGCCTTTCGTGGTTTCTTTATTACTGTACTACTTATCTCGGTGCTTCCGATATGTGTCATTTCATATCAATAGGAATTTAGTGGTTACTTCCTGCTTGGTACCGATGGGCTGTGCTGTGTTCTGTGGGCAAAGATACTGCAGTCACCCACTTTAACCTTTAATTTAACCAGGAGAAGTCTCATTGAGATTAGACATCTATTTTACAACAGGCAACAGCACAGTTCCACAGTTACAGACAAATCCTTTAAAAACAACAGAGAACATATAAATAGAGTCACAGTCAGAACATCCTCAAACAAAACATGCAGACAGAAGACTTCCTTGTGCCCTTTACCAATGCTGCAAACCAACTCTAGAGGATGTCACTTAAACTATGTGTGCTCTCTAATGTCATAATAACTAATGGAGTAAGGGCTGTTCTTAGACACTGGACAGATCCAGCTTACATATATTACCAAGGGAGAAAGGATGCCACAGCTAGTCGGCATACCATTGTAGTACCTTGCCCACTGTCACTTTTCAGGTTGTGTTGACTTTTCCAAAAGTTTACTTATTGACACAGCCTCCTGACACTCTGTACTTTGATGTCTGCGCCTCCCCGACCTCTCTGATCACACACACACACACACACACACACACACACACACACACACACACACACACACACACACACACACACACACAGGGCAAAATCATCAAGGCGGACCTCTCTCAAACCACACATGCCTGTGTCGGAAGTACAGTGTGCTAAAAGTAAACACACGTCTGCCAAATCGTATACACAAACACAATGACATTTTACTGGTCAGCAGGCGTGACTCAAAACATCAGTCATGTCCTGCCAAGCAAACAGCCCAAACATCAATAACAAGCTCCTTTTTTTCCACCATTTTTTTTTCTTAACTTCAACCACTTGCACTGTGTAGTCTATAGGTCCTATGAGATATTGCCTAAGTTGCATATTTTATTAAATGTTTTAGACTAAGTGTTGAGATAGTCTTCGCTAAATGAAGTGCATACAAATCGTATCCAGGACCTCTACTAAAGGGTTTATTTGTAGGCTATGCATATTGAATGAGATATTGCTTAATTTGCATATTTTATTCAATTTTTTAGACAAAGTGTAATACAAAAAGTATTTCTCTTAATATGAAGATTAATCTGGTAAAAAAAAGAATGAGTAAAAAAGTCCCATTCACCACGTAGTGTGATACTAGTGTAACCTGTTGTGGTCATTCTCAGGACTTTCGCCCCGGATAGAGATTTTGTCACACATCACACGTTGTTCACTGGGGTCATATTAGTGAATAACAGTTGAGATATTCTCCGCTAAATGAAGTGCATACAAATCATATCCAGGACCTCCACTAGTGGTAACATAAAATAATTTAACACAAAAAAGATGGAGTCAGCAGTTCTGGAGAATGTTTTTAAAATTCACCTTTTGTCAAAATTGGTGACTATCTCCTCATGATCCACTACTACTGTGTTCACTGACATTTGGTTTTGACACACAACCTAGGCTCTGTAAATTGGACTTGTCGCTATATACTGTGGGCAAACCCTTTGTTAACATACCCTTTGTTTGAAATACTAGTTTACAGAGCCTAGGCTGGGTATATTAACACTGGATTTGTTTTCAGTTTACACATAGTAAGTAGAGTACATATCAGATACTTTTACGGTTTTACTCCAGTTATGTTCTAAAAGGTGACTTTAACATCTAAAAGGTGACTTTAACATCTAAAAGGTGACTTTAACATCTACAAAAAGTCATGTTCTTGTAAGCTACTTTATACAAGACTGCTTACAACACACACAGCAGCACAAACTTGGCATGCTTCTCTCACACACTCTGACTCATATGTTTTGGCAGACTGTACATCGAGGGAATGCGCGGGAAGTGAACTTGCTTGGTCACAGAATGCTAAAATTAAAACACACATGTTGCTCATTCATGCTTCTACTGAAAGGTCACTTGGAAGTAAGGGTTATTGTAAGTAAGGTTTTTTTTCTACCTCAATATATGACTATTAGTTTACTATTACTTCACTAGTGTTAAAGTGAAGTGAAGCAATCAAGTGCTATTAGCCTTTAACACAATTTCAGCTTTTGGATAACTTCTGTCTTTTATATGTTGCTAATTCTACCTGTTGTGTTTTTTAAATTATTTTTATTCTTAGAGACGTATTTACTAGTATTTTACTGTGCTTTTTTCCCCTATGCACATTGTAAAGCAACTTGTGACCCTGTCTGTGAAAAGTGCTATATAGATTAATTTTACCTTGCCCACTGTCACTTATCCCGGTTGTGGACTTTTCAGAAGATTGGCACATCATGACACTGTGTACTTTATAATGTTGTGCCTTTAACTCAAGTCAGGAATTACTAGCAAATTCTTTATCCAGGACTGCAAACACAGAACCAAAACTTGGCCTTGTTCCATGACACTCTTTTGGCAGACTTACATCGAGGGAATCCGGGGAAAGTGAACTTGCCTTATCTGCTAAAATTCAAACCCACATGTTGCTCATCATGCCTCTGTGGAAAAGTCACTTGGACATATTGTTAATAAGGTTTCTCTACCTCAATATATGACTATTAGTTTACCAATACTTCACTACTGTTAAAGTGCTTCTTTGAGTACGATTTCAGTTTTGATTTCTGGGGGAAAAATACACTTTGATACCCAGATGAAAGTGAAACCTGGCTGTGAGCCGCTGCACATTGTGTGTGGAGATATTTCATGTCATGTGTGCCATGTAAGGCTTGATGCCCGACGAGGTGTCCAGTTATCAGGAATTAATGGACGCTATGGAGGCGAGAACTGTCCGACGCGCAGCAAGTGAGCGCCATCCTGTGGTGGTCAGAGGCTATTGCACGGCAGGATATTTCAGGCTTTATAAATCCCTTATCAACACAGTTTAATCAGCGGCGACGCATTAAAGTGGACAGAATGTAAACAGTTCCATCTAGGTGTCCCTACATCAGGGGTTAATCCACACCTATGGAATGTTCTCCAGCCAATCAGAATAGAGTATTCACACAGACTATGGTATAAAGTCTCATAATTATTCCAGAAAATAGTTATAGGCAGGACATACACTCACCGGACACTTTATTAGGTACAGTGGTTCAATTTCTTGTTAGCTCATTTAATTTACCAGCCAATCACATGTCAGCAACTCAATGCATTTGGCACGTAGACCTGGACGGGACAACTTATTGAAGTTAAAACCGAGCAACAGAATGGGTAAGAAAGGGGGTTTAAGTGACTTTGAATGTGGCATGGTTGATGGTGCCAGAAGGGCTCGTCTGAGTATTTCAGAAACTGCTGATCTACCGTCCACTTCTGAATAGTGGTAACAGTAAAACGCAAAGAGAAAAAAAAAACTGCAGCAGCAGTGCTGTAAAAAAAAAAACTGTACCTGTGAAAGCAGAACGAAATTACTGAAGCTTGATGATTTTTACAACACCACACAATTCTTTGAATGCAGCAGGCTTTGTAACACAAGGGGGCACACACACACAGACAGAGAGAGAGAGAGAGAGAGAGAGAGAGAGAGAGAGGAAAAAAAAGAGAGAGAGAGAGAGAGAGAGAGAGAAAAAAAAGAGAGAGAGAGAAAGAGAGAGAGAGCGAGAGAGAGAGAGAGAGAAAGAGAGAGAGAAAAAAAGAGAGAGAGAGAAAGAGAGAGAGAGAGAGGAAAAAAAGAGAGAGAGAGAGAGAAAGAGAGAGAGAGAGAGAAAAAAGAGAGAGAGAAAGAGAGAGAGAGGGAAAAAAAGAGAGAGAGAGAAAGAGAGGAAAAAAAGAGAGAGAGAGAGAAAGAGAGAGAGGAAAAAAAAAGAGAGAGAGAGAGAGAGAGAGAGAGAGAAAGAGAGAGAGAGAAAAAAGAGAGAGAGAAAGAGAGAGAGAGAGAGAGGAAAAAAGAGAGAGAGAGAGAGAGAAAGAGAGAGAGAGGAAAAAAAAGAGAGAGAGAGAAAGAGAGGAAAAAAAGAGAGAGAAAGAGAGAGAGAGAAAGAGAGATTCAAGGAAACAGAGGAGCAGAGGGAATCACTAGAAGTAATGCTTTAAAAAAAAGGTGATCCAATCAAAGGCAGAGCATTTTCCAAGCTGACTGCATTTGTCTGACTGGTCAAGTGGTCCTAAACATTTCACAATTTTCTCAAAGAACTGTTGAACTGTTGAGAGCCACTTAACCAGAGAGACCACATAACATCTTCCAGGCAAAGTCGCTGCCTCCAAACGGCCTCAGTCCACTGGTGGAGGGAAAAGAAAGCAGCTCCGGTTAATTTCCCTGAAATTCTCCGTCGGCAGCAAACACACACCTAACTAAGATCAGCAGATTTCAGAGCCTACACATGACACAAAGTGAAATCTACAAGAAAGTGTACCGAAGTCGCTCTGGTGGCGTAGTGGATAGAGCGTCTACCATAATGGCTCCGGCCTTCGTTGCAGTGGTCACGGGTTCAAATCCGACCCGTGGACCTTTACTGCAGGTCATCCCCCCTCTATCTCTGTCTCCCCATTTCAACTCTGTACTGTCTAATAAAGCTTGAAAATGCAAAAAAATAATCTTAAAAAAAAAAGTATACCTAAGTGGCCAGGGCATGGAGCCTATAAAGCCCAGTCCCAAGCTCTGTGTGAGGGGTTCTTACCCGGAGAAAGGTGAGCTCTGTCCTTACGGTGTGTGTGGCCTTTCCTCGCTGTCATCCCGGCCCAGAATGAGTGAGTGAAAGGCAGAGGTCTTTATATACTGTCCCGGGGCTAGGTTCATACACGCCTCTCGTTCAGGGAGGAGTGAAGCTGGTCCGTCCGGATGAGCTGGGTTCCAGCAGCGAGGAGCATGAGGTCGCAGCCGCCCTCAAGACAGAAATTAGTCTGAAGGAAACAGGTAGTTTTGAGTTTTGAGTTTGATTTCACTCACTAGGGCTGACTCCTGTGGATGCATTATTATTATTGTATTGTTGTTGCATGTTTGAAATAAATCATCCATTCATTCATTCAAGACAGAGATTGCACATACCGGTCAGTGCAGAAAGAGAGGTCACATGGAATATGGAATTTTTATGTCATCTTTGTCTTCTAAGTTTGCTCTTTGTTTCTGGTGTGTCTCACTCACAATCAAGACATTAAGAGCTCAGACAAATAGAGGGGTTAGACAAGCTCCATTTCTGGGTTTGATTTAGAAGGCCTGCTCGAGGCCTACTACAGTCACAATGAATCCAATTTACTGTTCCCAACACATTTATTTAAAAGAGCTTAGTACTAAGAACAATGACCTCTACCAATTGGTTTCAGGTGAAACTAATTCATACAGAAAAAAACAGTTTGAAATAGAAAATGTGTCTGGGAGCAGCAGCAGACGGACGGTTTCATGCATGATAGATAGATAGATAGATAGATAGATAGATAGATAGATAGATAGATAGATAGATAGATAGATAGATAGATAGATAGATAGATAGATAGATAGATAGATAGATAGACAGAAACCATGCTTTGAAACAAAAGGGATTTATGTATGTTCCTTTCTCCACAGAAGATCAACTTCACACACACACACACACACACACACACACACACACACACACACACACACACACACACACCCTTCTCACAATAGTGTGTTGGATACAACAGTGCGACAGTAACAGCGTTAGAAACTGAAACACATTTCAAGTCTTTTCAAATGTGTTTTTTGCACATTGGTGTAACTGTAAAATAACCACAGGATTCCCTTGATGACAACATTGAAGTGTAGCAATATTGTGCACGAGTGGTTTAAAATTTGTATCGAAACCATAGAATCAGTGCTTAACACTGTTTATCATTTCGCACTACGGAGATAAGGAAATCAAAATAGAACACAGAAACTGCAGCATTGTTCAGTTAAATGTGTATCAGGGCTCACGCAATAGTCCCTATAGTTTCCCCATTTCCATTTCAAAAGGGGGAGATATGCGACCATTCTTGCTCGACAATCAGCACGTGAAACAGGCTGGATGAGTCCGAAAGGTAACCGCAGGTTTTTGTAGAAGGTACTGTACACTTAGAACTAAGTGGACAAGTGTTGATTACAGAAAAAGAAATGAGCTCAATTGCATTAGTTTATATGGTACATTTCAGCTCCTCTCTGTAAAAACAATCATCAACATACAATCTTTAAAAAGTACCCTGTAGTTTTAAATGTTAAGCATAAATATGTATATTATAACAAGTGGCAACCCTATTTTACTAAGAATTGTCATAGCATTCGGACATCGTTAACTCTTTTGATGCGTCTATATTTATATATATCATAAAATAAACCATTTAACCACCATCTTATTAGGAGGTTTCAGCACACTCAATTTTAGAACAGCTCAGGTGAAGATTCACCCTTAATTACCTGACTGGATATCACAGTAGCTGTTGTTTAAACTTAGTGATAAAAAAAACATTTGGGGCGCCCTTAGCTCAGTTGGTAGGGCGTCCCCCCCCCCCCCATGGGCCTCAGCCAGCAGCGGACCCGGGTTCGATTCCAGCCCGCGGTCGTTCTCTGCATGTCACTCCCCTCTCTGCCCCATTTCAACTCTGTCTCTACACTATCAATAAAGCATAAAAATGCCAAAACAAAATCTTCTATAAAAAACATTTGGCAGAGAACTCCATGACACCACCGTCCTGCCACAAACAGTGATTTAGGAGGGCAAAAGGTGTTTCAGTGCTATTGACTTGTAATGTGCACACACACACACACACACACACACACACACACACACACACACACACACAAGCACACACATAAGCACACACAAGCACAAACACCAATCCCACTGGTCAGCTCAGTGTAAATTCAGGCTGCACAGGTTTTAGACTTCACAGGAACTTCTTATCAGACGTAGTTCAGGTTAAAGAGGCGTCGCTTCAATTCCAAAGGCAACGGTTGCTTCTCAAAAGTAGGCCTGCTGCGACTAAATCCCTTTCTTTATGAATGCATTTCTTGTTGCCTTTTGGATTTATAGACAAAAAGATGAATTGAAAATAAAAACCATTGTATACGTAGAAGTGAAATAGTGAAAAAAGGCCAAATCCAAATACTTAAAGCTGCAGTGTGTAGAATTTTGGGTTTTATTTCCTAGCAGATTTTGTAGAAAGTAATTATAATATCCATAAGTACATTTAATTTAGTGCATAACAGCTGAAAAAAATGTTTTGAATTATTATTTTTTTCCCTTAGAAAGGGTCTCATATATGTCCATATTTCTGCATATTTTGGACCACGGCCTAGTGCCGCCATCTTGAAAGTGTCATAGTTGGAATGTCATCAGGTGCATTGTTTTAATTTAGAATTGTTCTTGTCCTTGAAGGCCACTGTAGCTTCTGTTATTATTCTAAAGTGGTGATTTGGAACGCAGGGTATTTGTATTTGCTTGAGGAAACTTCATTACCGCCCTCTGTTGGACTGATTGTGACCCTATAAAAAAAGGGTTTCATCATTAAATGATTCAGGGGTATAGATTGTACAAAATAACAGACATTTGACTTTACTTTTGTAGCAATCATGTCCAGAATTGAAACTGTAAAATAGATGAAAATGTCTCCACTTTCATTTGTATTTGAAAAGTTACAATTCTTTGGAATATATTTTTTTTCCTATTGAATAGCGCCATCTGCTGGACGCAGTGTAACAATGCGCTTTAGTGACCATTGTGCTCTCTAAAAATAAAACTCAATTAGCGTTCATATTCAGTAGCAACTATGTCAAGAATTAACAATAAGAAGAAGACGCATGGGAGTGAAACTGCTGTACGGAAATGATACAAATGTGCATTGATAAGCAAAGAGTTTATTTCTTTAAGCTGGCTGCTTTGATTGACATATTGAATAATTGTTTCTAGGGAAACCAGACTGGGACAAATTGCTTGATCTGTTTAATGTGTTGCTTGTTCATTTCTGGTGGATGAAATAAATATTTACTTCGCGCACACTATCTGTCAACACCACTGTTTTTCTTTTTATAAAGTCCATAGATATAAAGATAGGCTACAGTTTGAAATGTTGTCCTCCTGTCACACTTTGAAATGGCTGTTTAGCAATAAAAAAAAGTGTCTCTCCAGTTTGTCAATTTGACGCACCAATCACGTGGCTTCCTTACGCCACTCTCGCGCACACCCGAGGGGTTAATTGGGGTCGCCTTCAATCCCAGCAGGAAGTTAGTTCAATGGGCACGTCCCAAAATGACAAGTGATGATGAGCAGGTGAGCCAGTAGCCTAAATAACGCCCTCGGCAGCGCGCGGTGGAGAATGGATGCTAACTATAGCCTCTTTGGTGGAGCTCGTCGCTAGCACCAGAGGATTTATATCCAAACATGACGGCGACACTGTGCACCAAACTGAGCTTACTGCGAGTCTGCGTCCAGTTCTTTTTAATCTACCTGCTGTGTTCCACCTGCAGCGGGAAAATGGCCGCTCACCATCACAAGCGCGAGCTGAAGTCGCGACGGGTCAGTGTGTATCTCTTGGTCACTCGAGTTTCCCCTCAAACATGATATATTTTTTTAGACAAGCTTTTTTTTAAAATATATATATAGAAAGATAGCCATTTTGTTTGTTTGTATTTTGATTGTTCTGTCTGGTCTGTCCATTCCTTTGCTTTTAACTCCCCTCCACAGTTTTATAGGCTATTGCAATTTGTTTTAAATTGTTTTTATTAAACATTTGGTAACGGTCTGTTCAAAAAACTGCAATAGACAAACATTTACTTGGGCTACTTGACTTAGGCTACTGATTTACTTAGCGCCTAAGTCACATAAGGACATGATTAAAACAGTTAAACTATTCTATTGTCGTTTTCAGCACAAAGGCGAGCACCACAGGCCGCTTACCGACGAGCAGAAGGCTGACCAGAATCTGCAGTTCATGTTGAGCTTGTACCGCAGCGCCGCAGAACCGGACGGGAGACCCAAACAACACCGGAAATTCGGCTCCAACACGGTGCGACTGCTCAGGCCGTCGGCGTCCTCTGTGCACTATCTACCGGCGTCCAGAGGTGAGAATGAATGATGTTTTTTTTTTCTTTTTTTTAAGATTATTTTTTGGCGTTTTCAAGCTTTATTAGATAGTACAGAGTTGAAATCGGGAGACAGAGAGAGAGAGGGGGGGGGATGTCCTGCAGTAAAGGTCCACGGGTCGGATTTGAACCCGACCACTGCAACGAATGCCGAGCCAATATACCCTGCAAACACGTCTAGTTGGGCCCCACATGGTCCTCACTTGGGCTAGGTGGGCTTAGGCTGGGCATGGGCTCAGAGTGGGTGGGACACTGCAGGTGAATGCAGTAAAATTGTTAACTAGTAGCCTATCATCATGAAACTTTAAAACAATTTATTTTTTTTGTATTGAAATATTCTCAGTAATGTTTGAATAAATCTAGCCTATCAGTTTGGCTATAGGCTTGTATAACTAATACTGCCAAACACATAATTTGTATATAATAATATATAATAATCTCAACATTTCTTGACACTGGAAAACAGTGTACAGTCCACGTCTTTTTACTTGAAAAGTTTATTATGAACTTTCTTCCTGTATAAAGCAGTTTATGCTTAACACTGGGATTTAATAATGTATTTTGACAACGAGTATTCAAATACTTATCTGTAAAAAGTGTATAAGAAGCCTTTATAAAATGCTGTTCAGGACAGGCCAGCTCTGCTTTTCCTTCACACAGTTTGGTCTCCAAAGCCTAAGATGTGACACGGATAAAAGTTGGATTTTTGAAGAATATTTTGACAATAAACGAAATGTAATGCGCCATAAGGATCTTGGGTTAAAACAACAACAACATGTGCCTCTGTGTCTCTCTCTTCAGACCACCACTTCAGCTTCACCGTGCAGTACAACCTGGACACCCTCCCGTCGGAGCAGCTGATCCGAGCCTCGTTCATCCACCTGCGCTCCCCACACCCCTCCCTCTCGCCCCCCTCCCCGGCTCCGCCCCGCTGCAGCGCTCAGATCACCTCGCTGGGCAAAGAGAGCCGGGTCACCCTGGAGCCCCACGATCGCTGGACCGAGACGGACATCACCGCGCACGTCCAACGCCGTAAGAACAACCAGGGCTCGGGGGGACACTTGACCCTCACTGCCCAGTACTGGTGCACCGAGCCTGGGGACGAGGACGGTGACGGTGGCCTCTCCTGGTGGTACCCTCTACATAGGAGAAAGAGATGGAGAGGCGAGCCACATCTTGAGGTCCCGAGTCTGCTTTTGTACCTAGAAGAGGAGAGGGAGGTGAAGGACTGGATGGGCGACTTGTTGGGCGTGGAAGGGGACGACATCATGAGTCGAAAAGGCCAACTGCACCCCACCGTTCCCAGACGCAGGCGCTCCAAAGACGCCTCGGACTCGGAGCCTAGAGATCTTTCCCTGGACGTTCTGAGAAACGCCCCGACCGCCACCTCTTCCTCCATGTCCTTTTCCACGTCCCCGTCCGCCTCCATCCTCCCCTCGGACGGCGGCCCCGAGCGCAAAACGAGCGCGCCCAAGAACCGCTGTAAGCTCCACTCCTTCCGCCTGTCCTTCGACGAGCTGGGCTGGGGTCACTACTTCATCGCTCCGCCTGTCTACAACCCGCGCTTCTGCCAGGGGAACTGCCCCAGGGTGTTGCACTACGGGTACCACTCGCCAAACCACGCCATCATCCAGACGGTTATCAACGACTTGGGCGTGGGGGAGGTGCCGCCCCCGTCCTGCGTGCCCTACAAGTACATGCCCATGAGCGTGCTGGTCGTGCACAAGAAGAAAGTCGAGTACAGAGAGCTGGAGGACATGGTGGCAGAATCGTGCACGTGTCGCTAGATTAGAAGGGACTCCGGGGCTTGAGCGGACTCGAATATGCCGAAACGGACTCTAAAGAGTTTGGGGGAGGTAACGCAGGATTTGGTGGGTCAACCAATAACGAGAAGCAGGGAGTAGTAACTGTGGTCCGGTAATCTGTCGTCACCGTCGCAACTGGAAAAAGCACTTTAAAATGGAAGCTGTGGCCTGCAAAGAACTATGGGTAATGCAGGCGAGAGATTGTGTCTTTATATACTGATTATTATTTTTTTTTTCCATTTTGAATAATTGTTCTGTGAGCTGTTAGAAGCACTGTGTGGCTTGGTGAACGGGCCGGTTGTTCTACTCATGTAATTTGTCCTACAAAGGGCTAGTAAGAGCTAGTAAAAGCATTTTAAGCCACTTTAGAGAAACCTAACTAACGTTAAGTGGTAATTTAACAAAGCTAAAAACCAACTTCCAGTTTTACTCAACAAAATCAGATTGACTAAACATTAGACATACCTTTTTTTTAAGAGAACTTGAAATGCGTGGAATCCATCTTCATTATTCAGTCTCTAAACAGCTATGCCATAATTACTTTGTCCTGTCCCTGTCTTTCTATACATGTGTTTGTTTTGTTTTGTGTATTGTTCTTTAAAAAAGAGTCTGGTTTGAGTTGTCAGTGCTGAGAATATCGCATAAAAACCAGGAAAAAAACATCCATTTGTGGGTTGAACAAAAAATATTCTGGATAACTTGTTTGTACCGTTTGAGGCCACGTTCCACTGTAATAAATTAGGCACTGCATAAAGAAAAAAAAAATATATGTATTTTAATTGATGAGGGTGTCGACCATGTTGAATGTAAAAGAATTTTGAAGTTGAATTTTTTGCTGTTTACAATCTGAACTTTTGCATTTTGAACGTATTTATAATGGGAGCCTTCTCCGACTACTTGAACAAAAAGGTGCTGCTAAATGCTAATGGAGGTCTTAGTAAAGCAAAAAATAACATACAAAATGAGGAAATGAAGGTTTGCCAAGAGATATTACTGTTTAAGTGTTCAAGAAAAGTAAACGGAAGTGCTTTGAGTGGCAATGCAATTTTTATTACGAATAATAAATAAAATGCATGTTTTCTAAACCTAATTTAGTGTCATTCATTAATCTTGTTGGTAGGCGTGTTCTTTAGTTTAAAGGTGCACTATGTAACTTTGGTTGTGTCAGAGAAGTGAACTTGTTCTAAGGTATATATTCTCTTAACTGAATAAACAAACTTTACCCACAGGAAAATGTGATCCCTACAACACTGTAAGAAGTTAGAAAGCTTCCCTAGAAGTTGATGTTTCACTGCAGGGCCCACAGTTTGGTTTGCAAACCTATTCTAGTCTTCACTTGGTCCCAGGTTCCTCAAAATAATTTAGTTTTGATTTGATATAATTATTCAATACTAACAATGGCATGTTATGTAGAGAAGATGTGTTTTGTAACTGCAGGTTCTGCAAATGTTAACGATCCCCCTCCTCTAAAACTGCATACTGCACCTTTAAAACATTTGCCGTTTCTAAGGTCATGATTCAACTCGGAGCAATCTTTAAGATGATTTTTTTTGCCATTTTCAAGCTTTATTGGATAGTACAGAGATGAAATGGGGAGAAAGCGAGAGGGAGGATGACATGCAGTAGAGAGAGAGGGGGGGGGGGGGGGATGTCCTGCAGTAAAGGTCTACGGGTCAGATTTGAACCTGTGACCACTGCAACAAAGGCCAGAGCCAATATGGTACACGCTCTATCCACTACGCCACCGGAGCACCCCAACTCGGAACAATCTTGCGGAGAGATCGTTATGTCGATGTGTGTCAATAGCTAAAGATCATGGCTTTACATTTTCACTGTGCAATACAAACAATGTAAGAGGATAAAAGCACAACTGAAACGAAACTAAACCTTTTAACTGCTGAAGTTGATATCCCAGTTGGATAATGCTTTTGCGAGACTTGAATATGCCTCAACATTGGCGCCACCCGGTGGTAGAATGTCAGGCTGCACTTTTTCATAATAGAATCCAAGTCCTCTTTGACACAAGACTGATTAAAATACAGTTTGATTCTGAGACTTTCAAAAAAGTGGTCTCAAGAATGGTGTTGAGTTGCCTATTACAACACTGTAATGCATTGTGCTTTAGTTTTCGTATTTAGTCAACACCCAGACTATATTTAAGTGCTCTGAGTGAGAGAAGAGCGCTATATAAATAAAATGTATTATTATTATTATTATTATTATTATTATTATTATTATTATTATTATTATTATATGTGCACACTGATTGCAGTCCGTTGATATATGCTGCTGTTGACTTTGTTCTTCTATCATTTGAAGCCTGCGGAGAGCTTGAGGGAACTTCTGGTAAATGACTTGTTGTCATAGTGTTAGAGGGCACTGAATAAATGACATAGTTTAAACCCCTGGAAAAGAAATCAAAGAAACACATGCTCGCTAGATGGAACTTGAGCTACCTTGAAAGCAACTCTTGAGTCGCCACCAAAAAAAATTAGAATCACAGTTGTTAAAGCTATGGTGCGTAACTTATGTTGCCCCCATGAGGAATTCTAAAGTCATTACAAGACTGTCGGCACATCTACGTGAGGTAAGCCCATGCAGACTGACGTTCATTTGTTTGAAAAAGTTACGCAATATGGCTTTAAAAAACAGAGCTATGAGGTTTTGTGATCAGGACCAAAACAAACTCCTCGTGGTCTGGATGAGGAGTAGAGACGTCTGGGCATGTTCAGGTCTGTCTCAACTTTCTCTTTGATTCTCTCATTCTCCCACGACACACACACACACACACACACACACACACACACACACACACACACACACACACACACACACACACACACACACACACACACACACACACACGGTAGTCACTCACTGCAGAGCGGTGACATTCCACAAAAGTGATTATCTGCAATGATCCCGAGCATTTCAGACCGTCGCGAGTGAGTGTGGGAAAAACTTCAAAGTTTAGGAGAATGGCAGGCAGCAAGTCGTGGAGAAAAAGGGCTTCTGGACATTCAAATTCCCTGAAAGATTCCTCTTTGAGATAGTGGTTGAAGAAACATGCAGAATATTTATATACTGTATTATGCAGCTCTAAAGATAAACAGTTTTTTGTTTTTCAAAACGTCCAAATCATCCTAAACGTGAAAAAGTACATCCGATCTAAATGAATAACATAGCCTAAATTGTTATAATAAACATCTTACATTCTCACCCTCTCTCTCTCTCTCTCTCCCTCTCTCTCTGTCTCTCTCCCTCTCGCTCCCTATGTCTCTCTTTCTCTCTCTCTCTCCGTATGTCTCTCCCTATGTGTCTCTCTCTCTCTCTCTCTCTCTCGCTCTGTCTCTCTCTCTCTCTCAACATTACACCATGCTAAAGGCAGATGTAGCCTACAGTTTGCTCCAATCAAGAAAGGATACATTTAACATTGAAATATATAAGCTATTGTTTCAAGGGAGCTAGAGCAGAGAATTAACAAAAAATACCAGTGAGTTTAGCTCATGTTTAAGATATTCTAACAGCCTGTTTTAGTGTTTCTTAATATGGTGGTGAGACAGGCAGAGTGGTGCGACTGACTGACTGGTAAGCGCTTAGAAATGTGTGGGGCTTGATAGTGAATGTTGTTATTGGCCTGTATTATAGTGTGTTAATGCTGCAGGTCTGTAGAACTATACCAACACGTTATGCCTGTGGAATTTGTAGTTTTACTGGTATGTTTATTTTGTTGTTGCTGTAGGCCAATATTTGTTCATTTTTATTCTCAAATTGGGGCAGAACTTGACATTAATAGGTTAAATGAACTGTTGATAGTTTTTGAAGGGGTCGGTCGCAAAGTGTTATGTGTCACGTTTCAATTGAAAGGCCATCAACTCACTGTTGATACAGTTGTTACTTTGGTGGTGGTTGCAGCGGTTGTTGCGCTTGTAGCCCCTCCTTCCTCGCTTGTCAATGGTCAGGTTCAGCCGAAGTCTCTCTCGCTATTGGTTGACCGGTCTGTCAATCACATCCCCCGCCGTTCGAATAGTGGGAGGAGCCGGCAAACTGAACTCTTCCCAAAGTTTCCCAAAAGTTTGAAACTGTGTCGAGTTCGTCAAAATAAAAGCGGAAATACGCGATTTGGATTTCAAAATCAAAGCGTTTTTTTTTCAGGGTGTCTAATAATCCTTAAAATGAAATTTAAAAATGGTATTAATTCATCTAACAATAAGGCTTTAATTGGAATTACAGTGTCTTAGATCAACCTGTTAAAGGTCTGAAAATGTATCATGCAAAGAGAGCCACTAGAGACCTCAATAAACACAATTGGCCAAATATACAGTATCACATAATGCAGGTAAAAGTAGAAAGAAATAGGGTAGAGATAAGTTGTGTATATGATGTGATATGGGGATATGAAGTGACATATTATTATTATTTTTCTATTTAGTTTGTGTCAGTTTGTAGGCTATCACCCGAAATAAAATAATACCTATCAAATGAAATACACATTTGAAGATCTTCTAAAATAGCGTCTCTTTGTGTCTCAACCTATGCACTGACTTTTCATGTATTTATTTTTTCATTCACTATTAGGCTATATTGAAGGCTACAATTATTTATTATGTTATTAATAGCCTACATTTTCAGATTGGGTATAGGATAAGGAATCAGGCTACAATTGTGTGGTGTTCTCTGTGAAATTGTTTAAAATAATTCTGAAAAAAAAGAAGTCTTCAATTTAACTAAGCCTTCGCTGCTGTGGGCCTCTGAAAACAGATTAAAAAAATAAAATAACTTTTTCGACAGAACGAAATACCGTGACCGGAAGTAGAAGCCGCCATATTGTCCGTTACTTCATGGTACTTGACGCTACCCAAAAACTTTCTTCCCTCCCCCTCTCTCCCACTCACTCACTCGTTCACTCACTCCACACATCCATCCATCCCATTCGTTGTTGTAAGCGGTGATGGAGAAGCCCTGGGACCGCTACCGGCGCCGTTAAATAGCCAATATTCACCATAAACAACCGACAGAACCTGCATAACTAACCGACAGATAGTGACGTAGCGTATGAACGTAGAAGTGGAGTTCAAAAGTAGCTATGGAAACCGTGGAGCAGCTCGTGTCTTTCCACCACATTCAGGTCCAGTTGAGCGGGGGCGCGCCTTGGGGGTTCACGCTGAAAGGAGGGCTCGAGCACGGCGAGCCACTCATCATCACCAAAGTAAGCGCCACACACACACACACACACACACACACACACACACACACACACACACACACACACACACACACACACACACACACACACACACACACACACACACACACACACACACACACACAACTGTTGCATTGACAAGTGTTGTAAAGTTTGATAACACGACTAAATAGTAACTCAAAGTGTCCCTAAACTACTTGAAGTAGGGTCACAGTGATCTATTTACGGTTTTGCCTTGCATTTCCTAATGTTTAGGCAATGTAGGCTACTTTTATTTGCTTTCGTTTAGCCTATGTGTTGATGTAGGCTATTTATCATACGCACAACAAAGGCAACTTGAATGACAGAGAATATTTGTATCTTGGTCATTGCAATCGATGGCAAAGTTTTATCTTTTTGAAAACGTTCTGAAAATGTTGGACTATCCTATCTTCATTTTAACTTTCGTATTCTTGTCCCAGATCATGTATTTGTATTTAATCTGGATACTGAATGGGGTTGAATGAGAATAATTGTATGTGACTGTCTGTGGGCCTATGTGTTGTTTATGCTTTTTTTTTTTATTATAACATTGTGCTGCTTTCTTGGCATGGTGGGTCACTCTTGGAAAATAGATTGTAATCTTCATGTGTTTTCTGGTTCAAATCAAGGCTATTATTGATGAAATACATGATTGAACAAATACAGGCGTAGCTGAAACATATTGTGATTGTTTATTTTAAATGGTTCATTGTGATTCACGATACAACCTTATATAAATCGCATCCCTAGTTGCAACACAGCACTCGTGGTTATTTATTTTTTTTGCTAGTTTGTGTGACTCATGACATATAGGTGCTTTTCAGTCTGCCTTGCTCAAATCTTCAACTTTCTTCATTATTTTAAAGGTGCACTATGTTACTTTTGGCTGTGTCAGAATGAGAGAAGTGAAGATTTTCTAAGGTATATTCTCATAACTGGATAAACAAACTTTTTCTCACAGGAAAATGTAGATCCCTGGAACACTGTTTGAAGTTAGAAAAGCTTCCTGAAAAGTTACTGTTGTTGTTGTTTACAGCAGCAGGGCCCACAGTTTGGTTTACAAACATATTTCTTACGTTTGGTTCCAGGTTTCCTCAAAATAGTTTTGGTTTGATTTAGGATGATAAAATGATTCAATACTCGGATGTACTTGTTGACAAAATCCTGTTTTGTACACTAACTGTTGGCTCTCTGCAAATGTAAACAAATGCCCCCTCCCCAGAAACTGCATAGTGCACCTTTAATTCTTTTTTGGCATTTTATCCTTTATTGGATAGAGCCTCTATGAGGGGGGGGAGGGGGGCTCTAAACACTACACCACCAACTTTTCAACTTTTTCCTTTCTGTGTTGTTGCACAGCGAGACTTCTCCTCCTCTTCTGTAGAGGATAAAAAGTTATTACCCAAATCTTAAGCAAATATCCGGGGGCCGCTTGATGTTTGTCAGCTGTCACTGTCAATGAATTACAAAAACACACCAAAAAATAAAGCCCCCTTTCAAATCTAATGTAGCGGTTGTGTTCTCAAACTCATAGGGGGTCACAGGGTTCCCCCCCCCTAGGTGCTAAACGGGGGTTCCCAGAGGGGTCTGAGGTGAAATGAGGCTCTGTTCATCTCGCTGTCACTTCATTTACTGTGAGGTATAAATGCCCCGAGGGCTGACACACGGCTAAAACTATGTCAGGTGGCCTGTTTTGGTGCAGAAATGTGAACTCGTACCCTGCGTTCCGAATCGCATACTTTCTACTATATAGTATGTAGAAAAAAGATTTAGGATGTCCCGATTCTTGTGGCCAGATTTAGGATGGTTAGAAGTACCCGGATGTCCTACTTCATCCGGCCAAGATTGTTAGTGTTGAAAACTGCATCCTATTTGGGCGATTCTGACCCACAATCCAGTGCGTACCTGAAGTGACGTCACATCGACGAAGCCTCCATATGAAAACAAACGGGGATGCGACGGATATAAAAGCAAGAGGCAAGATCAAGGCGCAATGTTATGATGAAATAAAAGAGTAAAAGTATGTCCCAATAGTATGCCTACTGCATCCTAACTAGATTATTTTTATCGTTGGATGTAGTATGTAGAATAGAAAAAAGAAAGAGTATGCGATTCGGAACGCAGGGGTAATGTTCGTTTTGGCGCATAGCGTGTAGCTTAAAGGTAATCTATAATGCAGAATTGCACTTTTTCATGGTTTTTTCGACATTATTATTGGTCCCCGGTGTGATTACAGACTCCCAAATTATGAGAGAAAACAACCCACCATGTTTTTCGTCAACCTGCACCTTTTCTGAAAACCTGTGTTCAAAAACCATATTCAGTTTTCTCACAAGGGGATAACAAGCCACACCCCCTCACAACCAACGTTAACAACCCCCAGAGGGCTTAAAGCGTCAAGGGCTCTACAACAGAGCGTTTCCGACAGAGGCTGAAAAGAGGAGATTCGGCAATGGCACTGTGAGAGATATAACATTTTTTTTTGGAAACTACACCATGAAAACTATTTCTCATAGAGAGTCCCAAATTAAAATTTTCAACCTGAAAATGGGCATAATACGTGACCTTTAAACTATATGCTGTTCTCATAAACGTACAGAATGACATGCAGCATGGCATGGTGGTCTCTTATTATTTCTACAGAGCTTAGTTTTTCATTTCAGTTGTGTTGTGTTTTTTCGGGCCTTTCTGAGAGATTTAGTGCAAACTCTTTAATTCTCATTTTGACTTGACCTCGACGTCGTGTGCGATAAAGTTAAAGATTGAGGGGACGGACATTTCCTCTCCTAAATTCTTCTCACGGGTTTCGCGCTGCGGGGCGGTGAGCTGCTGGAAATAAGGAGGGTGTCTTTTGAATTACTGCAAGTAATTATTGGTGTGTGTGTGTGTGTGTGTGTTCTGCTGGGGGTGGTCTGTGTCTGTGTGTGTCTGTGTGTGTGTGTGTGTGTCTGTGTGTGTGTGTGTCTGTGTGTGTGTGTTCAGTCCAGTGCATAAGTAGGCCGACTGACATGCAACCTCTGCTCCCTCTCTATCAGTCTTTCCTTTGAAAGCCACAGTGCGTAACTTTCCAGATAAATGCATGTCAGTAACATTCAAGCCAATCGCCAAATGAGTTGACACAAAGTTGATCAAGCCTATCAGCTCCACAAAACGTTCTGCGTATTTCTCAGTATGGCAGCGTTTACAAACTGGTGTCACTCCCCTGACACTGGTGCAGGAGCTCAGAAAAATCACCAGATGCGTCCAAGAATTGTTTCAGTTGTTGATTCTACTGCTAAGAAAAAACCTGGACGTACAGCAAAAAGAATAAAATGTATGCGGGAACACCAAAAGACTACCTCATGCAGATGCACCGACAGTGTTGTTGTAATTACTCAGAATTCCTCATGGAGGGCCACAGAAGTTACGCACTATTGCTTTAACCGTCTCTCGCCCACTCTTGTTCAGAAAAAGTCCTAGCAGATGAGGTGGTGGTGTAAATGTTGGCCGGTGGACTTCCATATTCACCACAGCGGGGAATGGAAAAGCCTTAGCTCAGTCATCTGGAAACACGTCACACACACACGCACGCACGCACGCACACACACACACACACACACACACACACACACACACACACACACACACACACACACACACACACACACACACACACACACACACACAGAGCCCCTGGGAAAATGTGACTGGGACTGCTAAAGGAGATAAACATCAAATTGTGCTCTATGGCTGTTTTGTGTCCAGTGGCTACTTAAAACACACACACACACACACACACACACACACACACACACACACACACACACACACACACACACACACACACACACACACACACACACACACACACACACACAATATAGGAGCTGAGGCGGTCAGAGCTGGACCGGGTAAATGTGGCGCTGAAAAGTGTTTAAAGTGTTTAATGATTAAGTGTTGAGTCCTTGAAGTAAAGAGGAGAAAGACAGGAGAGTGAGGTAAAGTATAAGTGTGTGTGTGTGTGTGTATGTATGAGTGTGTGTGGTGTGTGTGTGTGTGTGTGTGTGTGTGTGTGTGTGATATGTTTAAGGTTTAGCGAGTGCCACAGAGAGTTTCCACCAGCCTGCACACACAGAGGTTTACTGTGTCTGTATGTGAACCACAGCTGAATGCAGTCATAATCCCCTCACTTCCGAACGAGAGGGATGAGTAAACGGTTTTGTGTGTGTGCGTGTGTGTGTGTGTGTGTGTGTGTGTGTGTGTGTGTGTGTGTGTGTGTGTGTGTGTGTGTGTGTGTGTGTGTGTGTGTGTGTGTGTGTGTGTGTGTGTGTGTGTGTGTGTGTGTGTGTGTGTGTGCGTGTGTGTGTCAGAGAGGTACAGGAATTAACTGTATAAACTCTTTTAAATTCCATGCAGGCCTATGTTTTTTTTTCACTAAGAAAACCCACAGAAGTTAGGTAGGGTTGACACTATTTCCTATAGTCAATGCATGTATCACTGTTCCAGTTTCAAGTGTATTTGACAAAGTCAGTTGAACTCATTGTACATGTAACGGCAGCTTTTTCCAAATATTTCGACCTTAAAAGTGAATCGGGTGAAGTGTGGAATCGATCTTCAATGAAAACAAGATGTAGATGTATTGCAGGAAATCATAAAACTATTTTGAGAATTTATTAATAAGCGTTGAAGCTGTGATAATCAAAAAAAAAAAAAAAAAAGCCAAACTTTAGTCTGATCCAACTTAAACAATGAAAAGATTTTACAGCTTTTCTCTGTGTTATATTGTTGTGAATGAAACTTCTTTGGGCTTGGGACTGTAGGTTGCAGAAAACAAGAGAATTTGGAACGTCATGTTGGGCTGTTGGGATTTGCAGCAGGCGTTTTTCCACAAGATAAAATACTTTAAATTTTATTTATTTTTTTACATTTTCTGCCACTGGTAAGCCCACTACACGCCATTCTCAATACTAACTCCAGTTCTTGCGTGGGGAAAACCAAGGCATTCCCACAGGCATATTGGATCAATATTATCCCTCCAGCTGATTCTAGGTCTACTCCCCACAATACCTCCATTTTCTAAACAATGAATTATTTAAAAAAAAGTCAGAATAGATATTAAAATCATTTCACCTTTGCAATACAGCATTTTGCTCGCTCTTTCACTTCTCACGGATGTACGTCAAGTTTAAAAAGATGATATGAGGGATATTTTCTGAAGGTTTTTAGTATGAATGTGCATAATTTTTTTCTTCCAGTTGCCACTTTCAAGACGTCCATGTTTAAGGGAGTGTGTGTGTGTGTGTGTGTGTGTGTGTGTGTGTGTGTGTGTGTGTGTGTGTGTGTGTGTGTGTGTGTGTGTGTGTGTGTCTGTGCCCCTTTTGAGAACTTGTATGCCGGTAAAGGGAGGGGGAAGGGCAGCTCCGAGACAGCAGAGAGATATAAGCCATTTGGTCAACATTCCTCTTGGAGCATAACAAATTACCACTGATTGTGTGTGTGTGTGTGTGTGTGTGTGTGTGTGTGTGTGTGTGTGTGTGTGTGTGTGTGTGTGTGTGTGTGTGTGTGTGTGTGTGTGTGCACTGTGCATACACTTCATTTTCTGACTTGAATCCCTTGTTATTCCTTGCAGAAGCCAGTGATTAGATGTGAGATGACAGGGTGACTTTTAAAGGTTTTTTATTTGCTCAACTAGTTAATAGCCGTTCAGTCATTTTAGCTTTGCCTCACAGTGAGTCGGTCTATCGGCTATCTGTTGGCAAGTTATTAGCCAGTTATCAGTCAAGGCTTAATCATGCTATGGTGAAACTACATCAAATGCCAACACACTTGATTGGTTAAGCAGTGGACTGATAATCAAATGCACTTTTTTTTTGCTTTTGTATGTATGTTTCTTATTGGTATTTATGAAAAAATAAGTTATTAAAAAAAAAACAGCCATACGTCTTAAAATGTTGCATGTTTAAAGGTGCATTATGTAACTTTAGGTGTGTCCGAGAAGTGAACATTTTCTAAGGTATTTTCTCATAACTAAATAAAAAAACAAAGCCCACAGGGAAAATGTAGATCCCTGGAACACTGATTGAAGTTAGAAAAGCTTCCTGAAAAGTTACTGTTTCACTGTTGTTGTTGTTTACAGCAGCAGGGCCCACAGTTTGGCTTACAGACATTTTCTTTTTAGTTTTGCTATTGCTGCAGGTTCTGCAAATGTAAACACATCCCCCTCCTCCGCCGAAACTGCATAGTGCACCTTTAAGATGTTATCTGTTTAACATAATGATTAACTACCAATGAATTAGCAGTATTGTTACAGATCTACATTAATTCTAGCTCTCTTTCAAACTATCCTAACCCCCCCCCAAAAAAAAAATTAATTTGAAGAATGATTCAATTGATTAAAGGGGCGGGATATGATAGATATGATTAAAAATATATGGCGCCCTTAGCTCAGTTGGTAGGCCGTCCCCCCATGGGCCTCGGCCAGCAGCGGACCCGGGTTCGATTCCAGCCCGCGGTCGTTCTCTGCATGTCACTCCCCTCTCTGCCCCATTTCAACTCTGTCTCTACACTATCAATAAAGCATAAAAATGCCAAAACAATATCTTAAAAAAAAAAAAAAAAAAAATATATATATATATATATATATATATATATATATATATATATATATATATATATATATATATATAAACACAAACACACATGAATTTAATTTGGCACATTTGTAGATGTGTTGAAATGCCTGGGTGTGACCTACGTGTGTATGTTTACAGGTCACAGACATAGAATACATTTTTTTTTTAAAGATTATTTTTTGGCATTTTCAAGCTTTATTAGACAGTACAGAGTTGAAATGGGGAGACAGAGAGAGAGAGAGAGAGAGAGAGGGGGGAAGACCTGCAGTAAAGGTCCACGGGCCGGATTCGAACCCGCGACTACTGCAGCAAAGGCCGGAGCCAATATGGTACGCGCTCTATCCACTACGCCACTGGAGCACCCCGATAGAATCAATTTTAACAGACTCATTTATCATATAAGACTCTTCCAGTTGTCATTCTAACGTGTTTGTATCACATTGTCTGTAGTCAGTTGTGTGGTTGTGATGAGTTCCTTCCATTGTAGTATTGTCCAGAGGCACCAGCTGTTGTTTAGCTGCCACTCACTTCAACATGTGTTTTTATGGTCTACTGTATGCGCCCACTGTTTACCATGGGACACAACAAGCTCTGTGCCTCGCTTGAATAGATTTCATTGGCTGATAATTTTCGGGTCCTTTTTTCCTCTTTTCTCCAATGATTTAATCAGCTTGCCTCAATACATTCTGTTAAAGATGGAGTCAGAGATTCTGGAGAAAGCTTGTTGTCAAAATCACTCTTTGTCATGTAAATGTTGCTAGCTATGGTGGGTCCTTTGTACATACCAGTTTAAAGGTGCTGTGTGTAATATGACATCATCAAGAAAGTTCTACAAAGTTCTAGAATGCAACACTCCCTGGGTAACCCCAACCCTTTCGAATAATAACAGAAGCTACAGTGGCCTTCAAGGACAAGAACAATTCTATATTTTAAACAATGCACCTGATGACATTCCAACTATGACACTTTCAAGATGGCGGCACTAGGCCTTGGTCCAAAATATGCAGAAATATGGACATATATGAGACCCTTTCTAAGGGAAAAATAATAATTCAAAATGTTTTTTTCAGCTATTATGCACTAAATCAAATGTACTTATGGATATTATAATTACTTTCTACAAAATCTGCTTGGAAATAAAACCCACAATTCTACACACTGCAGGTTTAAAGAGCCTATTCTGTGTATTAACACCAGATTATATAGTTTATTCTTGATAATTTATTTTAGAATGTGCTAATGACTAAGTATTACAGACTTTTCAGAATTGCTATGTCATACAGCGAACTAACGTTTTCAAGTGTACACATACATCTATACATAGATGTATGATAGATGATTACCTGGTCCACAACTTGTTTGCTGTTTACCTGGCAGGTACTAGGATCAGTACGCTATACGACCCTTGTTAGGGAATTTATTATTGTGTGAATATATGAAATATATTTACACTATATTGTATTATCATAAATTGTGAATCGTCATGGAATCGGTCAAACTCTTCTGACCTTTAGTCTTGTGTGAGATAAAGTCAGGTTGTTTTAACCAAGATAGTATGTACTGGAGACTAGACCTTGCCAACTATGTTTGTTATGGCTCACTATTCCAGCCCTGGACATCCATTACGTAGGCTAAAGATCGTGTGTCAACAGATTTTGCTATTACTTCTCTGTAAGACTGCCTATCGGTGGTCATTTCATTTCAATCCCCTTGCTGTATTGTTTGTCTTGACCCCTGTTTGCAAACAATAAAGATCTGTTCTATTTTGTATTCAAACATTGTGTCACCTCGTATTAAAGCTGCAGTGTGTAGAATTTTGGGTTTTATTTCCTAGCAGATTTTGTAGAAAGTAATAATAATATCCATAAGTACATTTAATGTAGTGCATAATAGCTGAATTTTTTTTTAGATTTTTATTTTTTCCCCTTAGAAAGGGTCTCATATATGTCCATATTTCTGCATATCTTGGACCAAGGCCTAGTGCCGCCATTTTGAACGTGTCATAGTTGGAATGTCATCAGGTGCATTGTTTAAAATTTAGAATTGTTCTTGTCCTTGAAGGCCACTGTAGCTTCTGTTATTATTCAAAAGGGGTGGGGTTACCCAGGGAGCGTTGCATTCTAGAACTTTGTAGAACTTTCCTTGATGATGTCATATTACACACTGCACCTTTAAATATTGTGTCACCTCGTATTAATTGCCTAAATTCTCATCTCTTAAAGGTTGATATCTTAAATTCCACGACACCCTGTTTTGGGTTATTTTGATAGGTAATGTTAGTTTTCCCAAAAGTTACATGATGCGTCTACCGTCCCGTATACAAACTTTTTTGGTAAACATGTTTTGATGTTGTGTCACCATGTGCTTATTGCTCGGATGGAGAGATGGAAGTGTGTGTGTGCGTGTGTGTGTGTGTGTGTGTGTGTGTGTATGTGAGTCAAGAGAGGTGCATAGAGATGGCTCAGTCGGCAGTCAAAATCTCCTTAATCTTAAATTTGGTTTTCTCTTGAAGTAGGACCAGCAGCTTGTCACACTGAAGACAGGGTTTGGCGTTATCACATGTCAACGAGTGCTATCAAGGATGGTCCGGTTTCAAACAAAATGTTGTGTAAGATCACGAGAAAATCTTATCAGGAGACTGGTTTTATCTTGCCATAGTCTTGGAGTGTTGCAGTTCAGTTTGTCATTCTGTCTCTTGTTTTTTTTGGGGGCATTTTCAAGCTTTATTAGACAGTACAGAGTTGAAATGGGGAGACAGAGAGAGAGAGAGAGAGAGAGAGAGAGAGGGGGGGGGGATGACCTGCAGTAAAGGTCCACAGGTCGGATTTGAACCCGCGACCACTGCAACGAAAGCCGGAGCCAATATGGTACACGCTCTATCCACTACGCCACCGGAGCGCCCCATTCTGTCTCTTTTTAACTCGTCTGGATTTAGTTGGTTGCATTGCATCGTGGGAATTTTTTTGATGGGAAGAAGAATCATCAAACTGGTGAAGTCAGAAATTCTGGAAAACGTTTTTTTTGGTAAAAATCAGTGAATATCTCCTCTTGTTTACAGAGCTTAGGCTGTATATTAACACCAGATTTATACACACACACACACACACACACACACACGCACACACACACACACACACACACACACACACACACACAAGGTACAGACAGGCAGTGGATCATAAGGAGATATATTCACTGATTTTCATAAAAAAGTGTTTTGACAACAAGTGTTCTCCAGAATAGCTGACTCCACCTTTAAACCTTTAACCCATCTGGATTTAGTTGGGTTTGTCATGGGCGGAAACTACTTTTTAAAGTCTCCTTAAAAACATGATTGATCCCCATCACGTGAAGAATCAACAGTCTTACTTTAAAGGGAAACCAAAGATGCTTTTTAATATGCTGCAGAATTTTGAAATATTCAAAAAAGAAAGATCATTCACCTCAGATCAACTCAGAAGGATGTTGGTGAATGGGGATATTCTTGTTTTTTTTTACTCTATATTGTTGTCATATGTCGGGAATCATCAGACCGATGTTTCAGTGTTTCATATGGGGAGCATTCCAACCGGGGAGGTTTTCAAAAACACCAAGAGCAGTCTGGAATTTTGATTCGGCCCCGAAGAAGCAACAAAGATGGAGACAATAATCTCTCTCTCTCTCTCTTTCTCTCTCTCTCTCTCTCTGTCTCTCTCCCTCTCTCTCTCTCTGTCTGTCTGTCTGTCTGTCTGTCTGTCTGTCTGTCTGTCTGTCTGTCTGTCTGTCTGTCTGTCTGTAAAAGAAATCCAAGGATTTTTACAAAAGAATGTTTTGACATGTGGTCGGAGGTATGCAACCAAATGTCCTGGGTCGGTGTTTGTGTGTGTGCTACTGCCCACATTCCTGTAAAGGTAGCCTCCAGTAGCAATCTTCTCCACGGGGGGTAGATGAACGAGGATGGCCATCAAGATAGAGATGTTATTGTCTCTAGTGTGTGTGTGTGTGTGTGTGTTTCTCAATGTCCTCTGCCCTGACTTGCCTTTTTTCTTTCCAACTGTCCTCCTAACCAGCTAACCAAAAACATATGGTTGACAATAGAGCATATAGACGGGAGACACCAGTTGAATGAATGAGCGTATTCATGCTACTCGCCAACATGTTGTTTAAAGTTTTTGGAAAAAAGTCAAAAGTCAGTCCAATTTTCATCATCATTTAAGTCATCTATGAAGCATTAGCATCCACCGCTTCCTGCTACGCAATTAGGAATATATACAGTTTATTTATTTATGTATTTATTTTAGGATATTTTTTTTTGGCATTTTTATGCTTTATTGATAGACAGAGTTGAAATGGGGCAGAGAGGGGAGTGACATGCAGAGAACGACCGCGGGCTGGAATCGAACCCGGGTCCGCTGCTGGCCGCGGCCCATGGGGGGGGACGCCCTACCAACTGAGCTAAGGGCGCCCCCCACACTTTTTACTCTAGTGAGAATTGCTCATCACCTACATTTCACAGACAGCGCCTTCTGGTTCCGAGATATAACGATTGTGACAACCAACCCCATGTGACATATAACCCCGTTCTCCCCTATATACATCTCCTTTTTCCCATATCTTTGGGTTGTAAGCTACATGTGTGTGTGTCAGGGTGGGGCAGGAATGTCTCTATCAGTGATCTGTTGAGCCCTTAGCTGTTTCTCTAAGGCTATACGTCTGGATGCTCGAACGCTGAAATAACAAGCGCTGTGTGTGTGTGTGTGTGTGTGTGTGTGTGTGTGTGTGTGTGTGTGTGTGTGTGTGTGTGTGTGTGTGTGTGTGTGTGTGTGTGGACATACATCAATACAGTGACCCCCACACACACTCACTCACTCACTCACTCACTCACTCACTCACTCACTCACTCACTCACTCACACACACACACACACACACACACACTGTTAGTATTGCACTTTGTGTGTGTGTGTGTGTGTGTCACAGCAAAGAAGGGAATATATTAAAGACACAAAGATACATGGGAGATACATTTCATTGTTGAAGTGTGTGTGTGTGTGTGTGTGTGTGTGTGTGTGTGTGTGTGTGTGTGTGTGTGTGTGTGTGTGTGTGTGTGTGTGTTGGAGGTGTAGAAGTCCTGACCTGAAGCTGCCACAGTTGTTATTGTTTTTGTTTGACGCTCTGCCCTTACCCTCTCACTGGGGGGGGTTGGCAACACACACACACACACACACACACACACACACACACACACACACACACATCTGTGAGGGAATTTTGGGTAATTTGTGTTGATCTCTTGATCAAAAAGGAGGGATCTGTGAGGGAATTTTGGGTCCTTAGTTGTAATATTAATGGTAAAGATTAATAGTTCATATACTATGCCTATCTTGTGTGTTTGTCTCTCAGACTCTAGGTCAGCCTTGGAGCCTGTTAGGAGACGCTTAGGTCAGTTGTATAGATAAAGTCTCATCTCCTTAGACTCCAGAATGTCATGGTTCACTGTGTTCAGCTCTGAACCAAAACATTGGTACGCTTGGTGCCCGAGCCGGGGAGGTGGTAGAGATAGCGCGAGGTTAAAACACACACACACACAGCACCAGGTTAAAACACAGCTCTAAGCATGAGGTTGTCAGAATTGAAGTGCAAGTCACGAGAGTTGCAGTCCGGTTCTCCTTGGCCAAGTCTGTATTAAATATTGCTTCATAATTCATCCAAGTCTCCTGAAATATTCTTCCACCTGAGTTGACCTCCAACCTTCAAATCAAATCAAATCAAATCCGTTTTATTTGTATAGCCCAAAATCACAAATACATTTGCCTCAGTGGGCTTTACATTCCATACAGTATGATACAATATGACACCCTGCCCTTACACCCTTAGCTCGGCTGAGAAAAAAACTCCCAGTAAAAAACCCTTTACCGGGATTAAAAAAAAATTTAAAGAGGACCTATGATGCTTTTTGACTTTTATGACCTATAAACGTTGTTATGATGATTCATAGTCATGCTTAACCATACTAAATTATCAAATAATGACTTTCATGCATTTCGACATATTCCCTGCTGACCGTCTGGGGTGTCTGTGCAGAGCACTAAACACTATTCTAGCCAGTCGAGAAGTCACGTGTTCAAAGCGGTCTACCCTTTCATAATTTGTGCCGTCGCATAAAACTTTGTGATGTCTCCACGCGGATGTTTCCATGTATGGTAATGCTGTCACTTCCCTGTTCGCGTCTGCCTCGCGTCTGCCTCGCGCCCTT
>OX442371.1:2545084-2550084 GCA_949357725.1 Hyperoplus immaculatus
ACTGTGGTACTCTGTGTGTGTGCATGTGTGTGTGTTTGTCTGTGTGTGTGTGTGTGTCTGTGTGTGTGTCTGTGTGTGTGTGTGTGTGTGTGTGTGTCATAAATGCACAAGGCATCCAGTCATCTGCACAGCTTTTTAGTCGGGGGAGCAAGGTCATTTAGTGCACATTAGGAAGTTAATGTTTCACCCTGATTTTAAGTTTGTGTGTGTGTGTGCACATGTGTGAGTGAGATGAAGGCACACACACACACACACACACACACACACACACACACACACATAATGTTGATGGATCAATCCCTGCCGACCAGGCCGCGACCTTTGTTAACCTTTGCCATTGTCAGCGCTGCTCACCGGATCTAATGGCTTCCATACTCTGCCAGAAAACACACAGCCAGGGGTGTGTGTGTCTGTGTGTGTGTGTATGTATGTATGTATGTATGTGTGTGTGTGTGTGTGTGTGTGTGTGTGTGTGTGTTACATGGCCACAAAGTGTGTATTGTGTCTTCCGTGTGTGCGACTGTCACTATAGTGTGAGTGAGGTTAAGTGTCACTGCTTGAGTGTCAGGCTTACGATGGATCAGAAAGACCCTGATGAGAGCGTGGGGTTTGTAGTGGTGGATTATGGGCGTTGTAGTTTTTGTGTTATTGTGTGTGTGTGTGTGTGTGTGTGTGTGTGTGTGTGTTTTATGATGTATGGACCTGGATGATGGATGAGAGGTTAAGGTTCGACGTCTCTCCCTCACACACACACACACACACACACACACACACACACACACACACACACACACTCACACACACACACACACACACACACACACACACACACACACGCACACGCACGCACACGCACACACACACCTTTCAAGTCCCTTTGCTTTGATGTGGCCAACAGCTCAGCGTCTATAATGAGGGGCTTGTTTTCACAGATTAAGTCAGACTTTAACGGCATCACCGGAGCTTAAATTGGCAAGAGCATCATTGGTGGGAAGACGTTTGAATCTCTGCACGGGATTTCCCCAAAGACCACCTGTCAATCAAACCCTGTGACATCTATTTTTAATATATTTTTTTTTGTCCTATTTTCATCCTTGTCGGCTGGTATTGCTCATGCTTGCTAGTTGCTACCCAAGTCAGCGACTCTGGAGAATGCTTGTTGACAAAATCAGTGAATATCTCCTCACCTTTCACTGCCTGCCTGGTTGGTGTGATAAATACACAGCATATAGGCTCTGTAAATGGGCATGTTGCTGGCTAGGGAGGGCCCCTTTGTTTAACAGTATAACAGTTTACAGAGCCTAGGCTGTGTATTAACACCTGATTTGTTTTCAGCTCACACAGTACGGACAGGTAGTGGATCGTGAGGAGATATTCACTGATTTTAACAAACTGTTTTTTTTTTTTACAACAAGCATTCTCAAGAACTGCTGACTGCATCTCTAATTCAGTTCTATGTTTTTTTTTTTTTTTTTTTAAGATATTTTTTGGGCATTTTTATGCTTTATTGATAGTGTAGAGACAGAGTTGAAATGGGGCAGAGAGGGGAGTGACATGCAGAGAACGACCGCGGGCTGGAATCGAACATGGGTCCGCTGCTGGCCGAGGCCCATGGGGGGTGGGGAGTGCCCTACCAACTGAGCTAAGGGCGCCCCCAGTTCCATGTTTTTCACTGGATATAAAACTGCTACTCTGATATTAATGCAAAAAAAAGTCATGTCAAAATCCTGCAGCTGCAAGGCTAAAAAAAAAAGATAAGCATTTAATTGGTCAAAGCTGTTTTTATAGGCCCATAACATGCCTTAGAAGCCAACAACATTAAAAATCCCATTGACCACTAAATATGACTTTCTTCATATGTTCTTGCTAAATCGTTCCCATTAAAATATGTTTTTTTTTTACATAAGGCTACAACGTGTTTCCATATTGACTCTGCATCCAACATGTTAGTTGTTTATTTCTGTCACAATGTGTTCGGCGTCTGAGCGACTGTACTGTGTGTGTTGTAGCCGAGCAAAAAAAGCATTTCTTGGGGGGCGCCCTTAGCTCAGTTGGTAGGGCGCCCCTCCCCCCCCCCATGGGCCTCGGCCAGCAGCGGACCCGGGTTCGATTCCAGCCCGCGGTCGTTCTCTGCATGTCACTTCCCTCTCTGCCCCATTTCAACTCTGTCTCTACACTATCAATAAAGCATTAAAATGTCAAAAAAAAATCTAAAAAAAAAAAAAAAAAAAAAGCATTTCTTGGCTTCTCTTCAAGCCAAGGAGAATTAAATTAATATGAATTAAAAATATTTAATCTCGTCTTGTGACAGCGCTTAATAAAAATATACGATCGAGAGAGAGACCCAGTTGAAATGAGTACTCAAACTATTCTGGAATAAAAAACAAACATTGGGAAGTGTGTTTGGATATAGAGGCCATTCTGAAAATGAGCGAATGAATGCATACATCGTCACCAGCGCACGGAGATACAGACTAGTAATACAGACTAGTATTGTGTCATTTTGTATATGTTTTCCCTATGTGTGCTAATGGTGCTCGGAGGAACTTTTCCAATACTCTGCCATGGAAACACAACAGGTCAAAAAAAAAAAAAAAAAAAAAAAAAAACGTAGAACATTATTTTAAGTCACAAAACCATAATCTCTAAGTCTTTTTTCCAGATGATCTGAGCTATTGAAAGCCGTGTGAAGATGAGTGAAGTTTGAATAGTTGTTTGGACTGTGGGGAGAGGCCACAGGTCCATCTCCATGAAGGACTGTCTGTCCCGAACTCTTATGTGAAGGTGTTACAGTTGGAAAGGTAGGCAAATATGTCAGGGGGATGTTAAAATCAAGCCCCAACCTCAGCTCTTTTTACCAGCATCCAATAAGAAAGTGACAAATTGTAGTACCTTCCGGTGGCCACTGGGGGTGGTACCAAGACTGAGCAATTTTTCTTTGACTCACTTGTTAAACAGGCCGTTTTCACAGTCTTATTAAACCTATTTACAGCCTCGTCCAAAAAGCCATTCTAGTCTGTATGTTTAGGGCATATCTCCATGACAACACTGAGGTGAGTGAATTTTTTTCTAGCAGGCTAGTTTTTATTCTTTTGGAGGTTAAAATGTATTGGCGCGATCTCTTGAGTGACAGCTATCCGCCCGTTGTCCCTCACTTTGCCTCGGAGGTATACGTCCCCCGACGTGAGGCGGAGTAAAAATCTCACAAGATGGCGACGCGCATAAACCAGGATTATTGGATGCCGTGTGAATAACTGAGGTCAGCCCGGATGCTACATCCATTTTAATATTCTATCTATGGTTAAAATACAGAAAGGTATTCCTCTTCTTATGACTAAAGCAAAAAACACTGGAAAGAGAGATGGATAGAGAGAGAGATGGAGAGAGAGAGAGAGAGAGATGGAGAGAGAGAGAGAGAGATGGAGAGAGAGAGAGAGAGAGTGATGGAGAGAGAGAGAGAGAGAGAGATGGAGAGAGAGAGAGAGAGATGGAGAGAGAGAGAGAGAGAGTGATGGAGAGAGAGAGAGAGAGAGAGTGATGGAGAGAGAGAGGTGGAGAGAGAGAGAGATGGAGAGAGAGAGAGAGAGTGATGGAGAGAGAGAGAGAGAGATGGAGAGAGAGAGAGAGAGAGTGATGGAGAGAGAGAGGTGGAGAGAGAGAGATGGAGAGAGAGAGAGAGAGTTATGAGTTATGTTCACAGGTTTACTCACACGTTGGTGTTGGTCCACGTGACTCGACCACAGGATGTTTCCGTGGTTTGATGTTTGAAGTTCAGGATGTTGGCGAGTTGTCGACGATTCATTCATCACTGTGTTTTTTTTTTTAAACCCAAAAAATTCCAAAATGGCCGGAGATTATGAGTCTACCTCTTGGGTGTTTTCCTTTCCTTTCAATTCTGCTATTCTCCTGCGGTCTCGTTCTGTTACAAAAATGGATCCATCTGTAGCTGGGTTCACATCACTGGCCCTTTTTTTTCCCCGCATTTTAATGTATGGTATTGTATAGGGCTGGCCCGAATTATTCGAATATTCGAATACTCGTTCGGAAAATTAGTATTCGGAGCTTAAATTAGTATTCGGAGCTTCGTTTTTTTTTTTTTTTTTTCAACATTTTTTTTTGCAAGAAGCTAGTACTGCAATATCATGTCATCAAATAATTTTATATTTGGATATAAAAGTTAGTAATATTGTAGTAGTAGTATTGCTCATTTAGGAGGATATTACATCACTAAGTGTCATAGCGCATCCACTACTTCACCTCCGAGCGCGTAAATCTTCAACAAAATATGCAGATACTGTCAAAATCGGTTCCAAGGAAGTATATAGGGATTATTAACGTTTTTTTTTTTTTTTTTTTTTTTTTATGTTGTTTTTGATGGTGTGTTTTTCTGGAACGAATATTCGAATATTCGCTCGGAAAAACCAAGGAATATTCGAAGCCTGAAAAATGGCATTCGGGCCAGCCCTAGTATTGTATCAGAAAAAAAGTGATGGTAATGCCAAAATTAGAAAAATTGTATACGGTCGCTTGAGACCATAACAACTTGCCCAATGAAAACCAATTCCTGCAGCCTCTCTCCTTTGGATTTAGTTCCCACTTTGTATCATCTACTTATTCTACTTTAAATAACGGCCATGTTACGGTACATTGCCTACAGCGCCATCTTCAGACCAAACTAGTGAAGTGACCCGCTCCAACTGACCTATAGGCACCTAAGTTCTTTCCTATTTGCGAACTTACACATATTTTATATATATTTTTATATATATATTTTTTTGCTTGACATTAAGTTAATGAAGAAACCTATCTTATGTCAGTGACCAGGAGTCTCCACTTTCTCTGAAGGACTGGGGGAGTAGGGTAGGGTGTGTGTGTGTGTGTGTGCGTGTGTGCGTGTGTGTGTGTGTGTCTGTGTGTGTGTGTGTGAGTTTCCCCCCAGACAAAGCTAATGCGTCTGGGGCTTCGTTGTCTTATTTGCCTCCATTCAATGATTCCATGGA